>JAMZAV010003440.1:0-66577 GCA_024449915.1 Sweltsa coloradensis
GCGAGGGGAAAGGGCCCAGATTCAAAGGTTATTTGTTAAGTTTTGACCATAATATGAACCCTAAACAAAATAAAATTTATTTCTTAATATTGATTTGGTTCTGGAATGAAGGCTAGTTCCCTATTGTCACTGGATCGGGGAAGGGTGATGTTTTAAGACTACAGTATTTTAACTACTATTGTATTAGTCAATACTCGCAATTGTTGTTGATATTGCAGAAATTAAAGTGAAATTTAACAATGCACTTGACATTATTCTTCTATGTATTTGCCCTTCAATGAAGGTATTGTTTTCTTAATTTGTTATGCCATAATAAATAAGTAATAACTAATAATTTTTAAAACTTAGGTTATCATTATTATAATCACACAATTTATCTGTGGTAACATAGTATAGGCCTAGGTGGCTAGTTCCACAGTTTAAACACCGATGAGGACATCACAACCCTAGGATTTCCCGGGAATGTAACTTATTTTATTCCATAAATTATGCAGAAACTAGAATTGCTACCTAGTAACAGTGTAAGTAACAACACACGATTTAATAACAAAAATAATAGGGGATGCGCGCGCAGCCACTAATCGTGATGTAAAGATTGTTCACTCTTCACTTCCTTGCAGACGGTCAAGTATTTTTATTTGTTGTCTATCCACGTCACGTCACAGTACAATTTTTTTTAAACAAGAAACGGCGTCAACGCTAGCAAATATTTTGCTTTTTTTGTTGCTATTTGACAAGTGCGGAAAGTACCATCGAGTTCCATGGTCTTTCTTCTCCAAGCATGATGTCAAAGTGAACATTCTTGTTGAAAAATAAAAAACATTTTTAATTTTGATTAATATTTAAATGTACTGCAAAACAGGGATTTATAGTTTTTTATTTGATGACCCCCAAAACCAAATAATATTGAAAAATGTGGCGATATTTTAACACCGGCATATAGCCCTATGTATCTAGAAAAATACAAAAAATGTTACATGGAAATCGAGGCAAAGGTATGCAAGTTCGGATTTAATATCTTGCGTACCTTTCCATCCGCACCGACCCCCGTGAAGAGCGGATCGCGTCTGGTATGCATAAGATATAATACTACCAATTGAGGAAATATTTTTTGCTCAGCCGCGTGTGTTAGTGGTGCTCGTGGCCGATCCAGAACGCATTTTTTCATGTTTTCTGAAATTGCATAGTGCACGTTACATCCTTTGTAAGCGCCAAAGCGGTCGCATGGATCTGTCCGGGTGAACCACAGAGCAAAAACGCAAACAATGTATCTCGTACATACTAGCACTTTCAAACAAACTACATATCAGGTTATTTAAAAAAAAACTGCTTGCATAGGGCTGTATGCCGGTTTTTTTTAAATTGTGACATTTGGTCAACCTTATTTGGTTTTGGGGTCATCAAAATATATCACTATAAATCCGTGTTTGTGCAGTACATTTGAGAAAAATCAAAACTAATTTTATTTTTCAGCAAAAAAGTTTAGTTTTACATCATGTTTGTAGAAGAAAGACCACAGAACACATGGTATTTTTTGATTTTGTATTAACACTATATCTTCGGGTACAGAGATAGTCTTTTCGGGGTTGTCAAATATTTGACCGTCTGCAAGGACGTGAAGTGTGTGCAATATTTCGTTTACTCTTAGCAGATGCACGCGCATCCACTATATTATTGTTATTAAATCGTGTGTCGTTACTTACTCTTACTAGGTAGCGACTTCTAGTTTTCTGCATAATTTGTGGAAAAAAATGGTTGTTTACATTCTTGGGAAATCGTAGGGTTGTGATGTCCTTTAAGATAGTTAAGATCAGTGGATGGAATTCCCCACCACCATCTTTTTTTTTTAAAATTTTTAAACAGCAACGTTGATTAAAATCAGTGGATGGAATTTTTCCCACATTTAGGTTAAACTTATACAATTTTTAAATGGTATGGAAATGGCATGTGTGTATTTAATTAAAGACACTGTATCATAAACTTTCGCTGTGTTTGTAATTTGTTGATGATTAGAAATGTCTAACCTTGTAAACAGTGATTGTACATGCTGTATACTTTCAATGAAAATAAAGAATCACGTTGCATACCAACACATTCTACGTCTATAGGCCAACTCCTTTCTGAATGACTTCCATAACTGTTCAACACTTAACAATTTTACCATTTTGCCTTCATGTTTAGTTACCTGTTTAACATGAATAGTATTAGGTATAACAAACTATTAATTACAAAGTCAACTTGTATAATATACTTCAAATGTAAAACGATGTTACCATATTTAATAATTATTTATAATACCCTACTTCAGATAAAAATTAAATTTTGGTGTACCCAGCAGTCCAACTTTACTAAAAGGGAATGGTTCCATTGGTGCAGTTGCATTTACAATTATTAGGTTGTTATACCTCAATCAATTTATCTTAAATAACTAAACATTTAGTTAACTGACTTAAACATTTTAGTTGTAGTAACTTAATAATTTATGCCATAGAACAAAATTGTTTAGTAGTAATTTAAAAAAAAATCATTATGGTAACAAAATCAATTTTGTGTAATGAGCTTAATATTTTGTTAAAATAACTAAATAGTTTAGTAAAATGAACCACAATTTATCTAGTATAACTAATTCATTTTATGTCAGTTAACTAACAATTCCCTTAAAATAACCAAAATTGTTTAATTGTATTAATCAAAATTGTATTGCCATAACTAAACAAATTTATGACAAATAACTCAAGTTTTTGTGAATGTAACAAAAAAGTTTTGTTGTGTTCATGATAATTTAGTTTGCTAATAGTTAAGCCAATAATTTAGTTGTCTGAACTAAAATATGTGTTGTGTGAACTAAACAGTTCTTTCAGTGTACCTATCTTATCCGAATCCCTTCCTTCGCGGGTACTATGCGGGACGTCCCGTGACTTTCCCAGACACAGGGACGTCCCTTAACCTTCCCTCGCGGGTCCCGTGCGGGACGTCCCGTAACTTTCCCAAATACGGGACGTCCCTTAAACTTCCCTCGCGGGTCCCGTGCGGGACGTCCCGCTTCCCGCAGTTAACCCGCACTTCCCTTAACTTTCCCGCACGGGACCCAGAGTATAATGTTTGTTGGGTAAGCTTTAATTTGCGTTGGCCCATGTTTATAGCCAACTCCATTCGCCAGAAGAATACGGAATATTAAGATGAGTTTTTCAGAACACGGATCCGCATCTACCACATCCCATGAGGGACCCTCCGGCAAATATTCTTCTGTACATTGATGCCAAGCCCCATGCCATGGCAGCAGTCAATGTGACCTTTCACACGGGGTGGGCGCAAGCCTTCAACGCGCCCACCAAGATTTCTTATGCAGAGGGTATGGCCGCCCTTCTGGCACTTCGTTGGACACTGGAAGATGTTGACATGCCATGCCATATTCACCTACGTATAATACGTCCGCAGTTTTCTCGATTCGCCGGGGCTCCGGCATCCTTTTCCACGACAGCACGGCCAGGAAGGTGTTCCGGATATCTTCAGACGGTTCCCGGACTCAACGTATACTACAGAATGGGTGCCAACATCAGACAATTTGGCTGACGGCCCTTCGCGTTCCGTCTGGGACCGTGCTCACCAGGCAACAGTAGACTCTATTGCTCTAGATTTAGCAGAATTTGCAATCACTAGGGCTCGGATTTTTATGTGCTTAAAAATGTCAAAATATGTATTTTATATTTGCTTAAAAACATAAAAATATGTGCTTAAAAATACAAAAATATTTGCTTAAAAATACGAAATAAAGTGCTCAAAAAATATTGTTTCCGTACCATCAGTCTTCCCAGCACAATATGAGCATAAATTAATCAAATCATGTCAGGTGCAATATAATATCAGAAAGAAAAAAATAAGTTGGCACTAAAACAATTTTATTGTTGCTGAACATATTGTAGCAGTTTGTAATAATCATGTCACTTTTTAATAACACCTTGGACTAATTTTTGTATTTATATATCCCCGTTGCAGTGTACCACAATCCACATTTTCAAATGTTCAAACTTAAATTATTGAATGCCGGTTTTCGGCGAGCACATTTTTGTATTGCGAAAAACTTTGCTCTACGTCACAGGATGTAACGGGTGCAAACTTAAAATTCGCAATATCAGACAACGAAAACTCTTCCTCGTTGGGGCTAGGTGTCCATCACCTTTTAGAATAGCACTTATTTGAACAAGTTTTTTGTACCCAATATTTTTTAGACAGCACCGAGTTTAGTTTATGCAATTTTGAAAATGATTTGGAAAGTAAATTTAAAGTTCTTGGTTTTATTAAAGTAAAGAATAGTGGATTTTTTGTTTAAAATATGCAATTATGGCAAGGATAGGAGAAATATGTATTTATTAACCAAATATAACAAAATATGCAAAAATATTTGATTAAAAAAACATATATTTGAGATCACAATTGAACAATTCGTGAAGAATTGATCATGGGCATAGGTTTAGAGATTTTTATAAAAATATTTAAATACATAAGAATCCTAGCCCTAGCAATCACTAACCATAACCTGTAATTATTTCGTACTTTGTAAATAAATAATTAAAGGGATCGAAATCAGATCCCGGTTACTCCCTTCGACCGAGTCTGCGACTGTGCCCTCCAACCACCGAGCCTCAGTTATAAAACCGGGCAGGGTTACCTAAAGTCAAATCAGTATGTATGCAAATTTTCATGCAAGTATCACTATTTGCAATATTGTTGACTTAGGAACCGCACTACATAGCAGAAGAGCGAACAAAACAATCCAGTCTGGACAGAACAGACATCATCATGAAGCAAGTAAACCCAACACAAAGATGGAAAGACATTTCAGTCAACACAACAACAAACAACACATTTCACATTAACAGAAGCAATCTCTATGTACTGTGGAGGCAAGACAAGAACATACTGGAGAGTGGAGTCAAACCACGTCCGCCTGGGACAAGAACAACAGACCGACTGCGAGGCGAGACTGTGCTGGGAGTGAATGTGGATGTAAAGTGCAGTTAAAAGGTGCGGGGCGGCGAGGTCATATCGATGCTGCACGTCAAGTGCATTGAAGTCTTCCAAAATCGCATTAAACAGTAGCTTTTGAGCTCCATGAGGAAGAGCTTATTGGAGTAGTGTAATATTTGTATAAGTGTAACGAGGTTCATCGTGACGATACAACATATTCACAGATATTGCCTTAAGCATGGATTTTACTGTTATTATAGATGAAGCTTATGTAACACGTCGCATTTCATGTCCCACACATTTGTTTCGAGACCAGAGATGAAGATTGAACGACATGGGAAAGCTCAATGTTATCCCACACAGAACAGAACTGAACACGTTTCTAGCATCAACCCCTCGGTCTGTATAGAGCGCAGCACTGAGATAACGAACACTTCTCTGACAAGCAGTGCAGAGCACAGAGTGAACAATCCGTTCCATCTGAACAGAACAGTGACCTTCGAGGTTAACACACCTTAAACAGAACGATGCGAGGACAAAACAGCCAAGACTTGCTCAAACGACTTATTCAGCATTAACAGAAGCGAACTCCTTGTATTATTGTATTATTAGTATGTTGAACAGACCGACTGCGAGGCGAGAGCGAGACTGTGCTGCGAGTGATTGTGGGCGAGTGCAGTTAAAAGGTGCGGGGCGGCGAGGTCATATCGATGCTGCACGTCAAGTGCATGGAAGTCTTCCGAAATTGCATTGAACAGCTTTTGATCTCCAAGAGGTAGAATTTATTGGAGTAGGGTGATATTTGTATAAGTGTAACAAGGTTCATCGTGACGATACAACATATTCATAGTCACAGATATTGCCTAAAGTAAGGATTTTACTGTTATTATGGATGAATCTTCTGTAACAGGTAGCATTGCATGTCCCACATATTTGTTTCAAGACCAGAGATAAAGATAGAACGAAATTAGGGACCAGCTATAACACGGCGCATGTCACAAACAAACAACATCTGCAGGTAAATAGTAGATTGTAGTACGCAAGGATATATTGCCCCCAGAGTTCAATCGACAATGACTAGCAGAGGTTGATAGATTCAAGGTATTGCAATTTCCCCTTGTTTTTTATGTTTCATTGGGTAAAAACCCGGTGGTTTGACTGGGCTGGGGAAAGTCGTAACAATCCTGCTTCTGTAAAAAAAAAAAGATTTGGATGTCATCACTCGGGATGTGACGCAGCACAACACTGAGTTAACGAGCACTTCCCGGACAAGCAGGCCAGATTAATAAGGGAACAAACTATGTAAAGTACCGGTACGTTACTACCCTACTGACAGACAATACCACATATGTGCACAAATTATAACGTCAATAACCCACTTAGTAACACTAACTTACATTATTAGTAAAATAATGCTTCAAACAATGAGTAATTTGCAACACATACACAGGGAATTTGGTATAACAAAAACCTAAGCACAGAAACCGGACACCTCCTTTGTGTGACTAGGCTCTCATCCCACACTGAACAGAACCTGACACTTTCCGAATATCAATCCCTCACGCTGTACAGAGAGAACAGACTGAGACCAACACTAACATAACAAATGCTTTCCTGACAAGCAGGACAGAATAAATAGCAAACAAACCTCCCAGCCTGGACAGAACAGACAATCTCCCGAAGTTCACAAATATTAAAGCGAACGATGCGAGAACATAACAGCAAAGACTTGGTCAAACAACACATTCAGCAGTGACAGAAGCTAACGTGTACTGAGGAGGCTCGACACGAACAGACCGTAGAGCGGAAACAAAACACGTCCGCCAGCGACAAGAACGACAGACCGACTGCGAGGCGAGGCTGCAGCTGCGCTGTGTGTGAGCAAAGGTGGTAGTCAAAAGGTGCGGGGCGGCGAGGTCATATCGATGCTGTACGTAAAGTGCATTGAAACTCTTCAAAATTGCGTTGATGACATTAGCACATGAACTCTGAGAGATGTAATTTATTGGTTGTGATTGATATTTCAAAATGTGCAGTGAGGTTTATCGTGACGATACTGGAGTGCCGCAGATATTGCCTTATCCATGGATTTAATGATATTATAGACTGTAAAACTGCGCAGCGAGAATCGTCTTTTCCCTCTAACTTCACAAAGCTGCCCCGAAGGCAAACCCGCTCTTGTCGGCTGCCCGAAAACTGAAGATTGAATCCCTTGCTGGACAAGTTGACAACATTTTCTAGTATATTTTTAATTTAACACAATCGTTTTGAGAACTGCATGTTTTACCAAGATTTAGCTATCTCATTTCAACTTTGGGTCAATTTATCTCAGAATTACAAATATGCCACTTAACCCCTTTTGCTTCTGGGGACTTTCTATTGATAAACACAGAACAAAACTGGGGAAAAAAGACAACAAACATAAATTTAAAAAATTGTTTGTTTTTAAGTTGTATTGGCCCTGAAGATGATGAGTGAAATCAAGCATCCAAGCATTCCCGTGCAGGAAACTGAAGATTCACTCTTAATGCAAAGAAGTAGCTGCAAGAAGAATTTAACTAGGAGGAACGTAGTGACAGTGATGTACAAGTGACTGAGGTAATAAATCCTTGTTCAGTATGTTGGAAATTCATTTATGATCAATTGTTTAGGGTAAAAGTCGTTCCTAGGTGGCCCAACGACAAGTTCCAGGCGAATTCCAGACTGTCAAGAAAAACATTTACCACGTTGTGTTTCGACTTTAGAAATAAGCTGAAGAAGAGAGACAAGCAAATGAGGAAGTCTATTTCCGTTGAAAAAAGACTAGCAGTAGCTTTGTTTTTTTCAAAGGGACAGCATTTGGAATCGGAAAAGGTACTGTCTGTTACATCGCAGATGAGTTTTGTGATGCAGTTTGCAAAGTGTTCCAAGATACAATCAAGTTTCCATCTACTGAAGCAGAGCAAGTGGAAATGGTCCAATGTTTTTTTTTAAATATTGGCAATTTCCCGACACTTGAAGTGCAATCGATGGTTTTCATATCCTAATACTAACACCCGGAGAGTATGGAGAAGACTTCTTCAACTATAAAGGTTGGCATTCTACTATTTTTATGGCAGCTGTTGACTACAAATACAGGTTTGTTAGCCTATTCTTAATATTTATTAATATCATAGGATAGGTCTAGTACCTAGGCCGAGTCTCCTGTGCTGGAACTAAATTTTAATAGAGGCCTAGCCAACTAGGCCTTCATGATAGTGTACACTGCCAGATAACATGTGTGGACACACAAGTGTACCAGAGATTGGTTAATAAAAACACAGCACACCTAGACGTAACCTATTTATACCTGTGGTTTCTGTTTCAGGATTGGATTGGATATTGCTTTACGTCTCATATTTATGCAACTTGGCTAATCGAGACAAAGGGAGGGACGTAAGGGATGACGCGGGGGGACAAGGGGTGGACAGGCCTGTACTGGTCAGAACCAGCCACAAGCATATGGGGAGGGCAGGGGTTCCCCCACGTCGTGGTCGTCTCCGTCTGTGTCATCATCCGTCCGTGTTGTCTTTGTCGTCGCCGTCGGGGAGGTAGTCAAAGGAAAGGGGTTCCCCGACGACGACTCAGAGCTTGCCATTAGTACCAGGGAGTGAAACTCCCCTATTCACGGGCCAAACCGCGAGAAGGTGTCGAGTTGGAATTTGAAGAAACGAGAAGTTGTCAGAGGCGCAGGAATCGACACGGACAAAAGTATTGAAACAAGTGAGAGGAGACGAGTTCTCAGCTCAGATATTAGGGAAGCGGGGTATCTTAATAGTGTTGAAGCAAATCAGGAGATAGACAGGGGAAGCAATCAAGGGAATAGCACCGAATACATAGGGAATCGATTAGCCGAGGGTGGAATTGAATTTACAGATAAGTCGGGTATGCATCCGAGAGAGTTCATCGAGATATCGGAAACGTGTTTATGAACTACAATGCTAGAGAATCCTCTAAATTACCGTTGATAATGCAATGTTGTAAGGGAGATATTGTACTTGAGTGGTTGAGGTACCTAGAATTTAAAAATTACGCAGATTTCAAGGAACAGTTCTTGAAGAGGTTTTGGGGAGATGCTGCACAAGGGATATTGTAGGGGAAAATAATTAACGGGCCATACAATGAGAAACAAGGTACGCTAGCGTGTTATTACGAGAAGCTAGTTAGACATGCTAGATATTTAGACGCACCCATACCGCCGATAGAAATGTGCAAAAGATTGCGCGCGCACGTGTCAGTAGAAGTAAAAAAACCTTTCATAAATGCAGGCGATACGGTTGAAGATATTATACGTGTAGCCAGGAAAATGGATGAGGATGCTATACCTACAGGTATGATCAAGGTGAAGGTACGCGAGAACGTTGCGAGGTATTAGGGTAACACTAGTTATGGTAGAGTAACACAGGACCAGAGGTATGTACCGGAGAGAAGGAACGAGGGTAATCAAAACCAGAATAGATTTCCAGAACGAAACAACTTTCAAACAAATGAACCAATAAACCGTAGACAATGGGATCGAGGGAATCCACAACAGGATTGGAGGCAAAACGTAGGGTCAAACCAAGGACCTCAATCAAGGGAAATTAATAGGGGAGGACGAGTAGATAACGGACAAAATAACCGTAATATAGGGAATCCGACAGAAAGGAATGCTAGGGTGAACCATGTGGAGGTGCCACGTGTAGATAACGAGTTAGGACACTTGGCAGAGGGAGGAGTAGTTAACAATGTGACGGGAAATTAACCGAGGTCGACAAGTGGAGCGAACTCATGCCGACCGAACCTTTTTCTTCACGCTCAGCTAGTACAGTTTTTGTTAACCAGAGGGATGAATTATTGTTAGAGGATCAGAGTGGTGCACTGAGTAACAATAAGTTTCCTCCGTGTCCGGAATGTATCATTGGGATAGGTGGGGTAGTCACCACAGCTTTGTTAGACAGTGGGAGCGAGGTTACTTGTATTTCGGAAGTGTTTTATGAGGAGTTATGTTTAAAAGATCACATATTAATAACTTTACCAGTAATAGGTGTTGTAATCGTAGGCGCGACAAGCAAAAAGAGTAAGCGAGTGAACAAGCAAGTGTTTCTTCCGGTCTGTGTAGACAACTGTGTGAGTGAAGTGGTTTGTTTAGTGGTTAAAGATCTTGTGAGAA
The DNA here is from genome assembly GCA_024449915.1 of Sweltsa coloradensis. Classification (NCBI taxonomy): domain Eukaryota; kingdom Metazoa; phylum Arthropoda; class Insecta; order Plecoptera; family Chloroperlidae; genus Sweltsa; species Sweltsa coloradensis. The sequence continues at coordinate 10,139 of JAMZAV010003440.1, forward strand.
CGGTGGTTCTAGGTATGGATTGGATGTACCAGAACAAGGTCCAACTTCTTTTTGATAAAAACCAGCTTGTAATTAATGATCACATAGTGCATCCTTCGCTTGTAAAAATGCAAAATACCGAGTCAGATGAAGGAACAGTTAGAGTAAAGACAGAGACTGTGAGTGAAGCGCGTGTCAGTGAGCAGGGAATTACTGAGGTGGATCAGCCACAAACACACATAGCTAGTCTAGGTTGTCAACGCGTGCCCGAGGCAGAGAGTGAGCTATCCGATTATGTCATTGCGAACACTATAAACAAACAGACCAACTTGAATGAAGTAGACAAGGTTTGATTAATACGTTTGATAAGTAAATATAAGGATGTTTTCTCGGACAAGCCAGGCTGTATTAACTGCTTTGAATATAAAATCAACGTGATTGAAGAATCACATTTTTTCGAAAAAACTTATCCAGTGCCCAATGCCTACCGTAATGCCGTTGAAGATCAACTTAATAAAATGTTAGACTGGGGTGTTATCGAGAGGGCGAGCAGTCCTTACGTGAACCCGTTGGTAGTTGTTACTAAGAAAGATGGATCGGTACGCCTTTGCCTAGATGCTAGACAGTGTAACTCAGTGTAAATGCTAAATGAGATCAATGATGTACTATCATGGCACCCAAACAACAATCGGTGCATTGATGAACCTACAAGCCCTACAAGCTACACCTACACCTACCTATACCTACAAGCTTTGATTAAAAAATCTTGATGAGATCGTCTTCCACAAGTCCATCATCAACTGTACCTAAAACAATCCTAAACAAGAAGAACCCTAAATCTGGAGTGCAAATATCGTCCCTGCCCTCTGAGCCAGCTCGAGTATCGGAGGATGAATTCCCAACTGCTGGAACGCAACAATCGTCCCTGTCCTCGGAGCCAGCTAGAGTCTTTGTGGACGATGATTCCCCAACTGCTGGAACGCAACCATCGTCCCTGCCCTCGGTGCCACCTCGAGTCTCGGTGGACGATTACCCAACGCTGAAGCGCAACTATCGTCCCTGCCCTCGAAGTCAAATCGTGACTGTGAGATGTTTCAGAGTGGTGAGTGTAGGAGGTCTTCTCACACTATGGCAACTCGAAGTCGAACAGATAGAATGAATGTGCAAGATGCTAAGGACCTGAAGAAATGTACCTACCAGCAACTACATGATTTGATGATAAGTGAAGGTATAGGCAATAAACTAAAAAACTGAAGGTCACCTAGAGAGTTAGTAGAAATTCTTACTGTACAATTCAAGAAAAGAAATAATAAGCCCTTTAAGCCCCCCCTTAACCACCCTAGTTGACTAGATGACTCATCAACCCATAATGCCCTTAACGTAACTGATAAAATCACAGATAAGAAATCACCTCACATTAGCCTAGACACACAGACTTTAATACACTGCATAGACATAAGTACTGACCAACCAAAGACCTGGAGGCTGAATGCCTCCTCCAAATGCTCCTCCCTAACAGACCATCACTCTTCTTCCCTTCCCCCTAAACTCCCATGCCAGCAACCTTTAAGTTCTAAAATTGCATTCCTCAATGTCTGCTCTGTCCGTAACAAAATTGAAGAAGTCGAACTACTAACTAAGCATCTATCTCCCGATATATTCTGCCTCTCAGAACATTGGCTCACTCTTCATGAAACTAATTCTTTCTGTATTTCAAACTATGTAAATGTAGATTTTTTCTGTCGATCCACGTTCATTCATGGAGGAGTTGCAATCCTCGCTAAACCTCATCTTAACTTGATTCCTATTCCTGAGGTCAAATCGTACTGCATTGAGAAAGTTTTTGAATGTGCCGCAGGTTCCTGGCACCATATGAACATTCACTTCATTATTCTATCCGTCTACCGATCTCCTCTAGGCGACTAAAATATATTTCTCCTCAAGCTAGACGAGGTACTCAACTTTATCACTAAGAAATTTCCAAAAGCAGATATCATTTTATGTAGTGATCATAATGTAGACTTTCTAAAACAATCCCCAGCTCAATCGAAACTGCTCGATTTAGTTCACTCATTTAATATCAAGGAGACCATTGTCACACCAACCTGCGTCACTGCTACAAGTTGTTCCCTTATTGACAACATCTTCACAACTATTGACCCAATGATGTTCTCGGCAAGCTCAACAGACACAGGTCTGTCTGATCACCATCTCCTCATGCCCAACATTTCCCTCTCTAACAATAACCCTTCCTCCAAAATTAAAATAATGAAACGTTTTTTCAATACCAAAAATACAGCCAACTTTCAGACAATGCTAAGTACTGAAAATTGGCAGTCGCTGTCCCTTCCTGGAAATGTGGACGAACTCCTCTCAAGATTCCATTCCACATTCCTATGTCATTTCAACAAATCATTTCCGCTAAAAAATTGTCCTCTTACTAAACCTAAAGTCAACCCCTGGATCTCGCACGATCTGCGATATGAAGCCCAGACCTTGAGATCCCTCCATTCTAAACTGAAGTCATCGAACAACCCAATACATAAAGAACAATATCGTGACTTAAAAAAGTCCCATGCTAAAAGTATACGTCAAGCTTAACTTCACTATAATGACTCCAAAATCTCTGAATCTAGGAACACCTCAAAAGCAATTTGGTCCATGATCAAATCACAGACCACTGCCTCTAAACCCAAATGCGACCTCACGCTAACCATAAATGGTGAAGTTATATCAGATGCATCTTCTCAATGAAAACTTTTTAATGAATTCTTCATCAACTCATGTAATATTGGTAGACTCAATGTGCCAATCAATACTCCCCTCCCTCGTAAACCCTTGCCACCTCCGTTAGGCCATACCATCTTTCTCTATCCTACCACTCCTCTTGAAGTAGCTATGGTAATTAGAAAATTTGGTTCCAAACACTCATATGGACTAGATGAAGTGCCGGGCTCTCTTCTATCCAAGTGTACGGACTTTCTCTCTGGCCCACTAGCCTACATTATTAACCAATCCTTCTCTGAAGGCATTTTCCCCTCCAAGCTAAAGGCAGCAAAAATTATACCTTTTTATAAACACAAAAGTAAAAAATCTGAAGTGACCAACTATCGTCCCATCTCCCTTCTTTCATCTTTCTCCAAAATATTTGAATATATCATGCACGATCGTCTAATATCATTTCTAAATCAACACAACATTATCTCCCCTAGTCAACACGGTTTCTTGAAAAACAAATCCACCACCAGTGCAATCTACAGTTTTCTGTCCCCCCTCTATTCTGCTCTCGACAAAGGCGACCAAGCTGTAGGATTGTTCTACGACATGACCAAGGCTTTCGACACCATTGATCACAAAATTCTTCTCGACAAACTACATACTTACGGTATCCGTGGGGTAGCTCTTGATTGGATTTCCTCTTTTTTGTCTGGCCGTACCCAAGTAGTGGAACTCCAAACATCTAATAGTCAATCCGTCACCACAACCCGCTCTAAACCTCTGTCAATAGTCTGCGGGGTTCCCCAGGGATCAATTTTGGGACCATTAGCCTATATCCTTTGTGTCAACGACCAGTCCGCCTACTTAAAAGAGAGCACTCTCACCCAATATGCTGATGACTCCAGCCAACTGCTGACACTACCCAAACTCCAACCCATTCAGGACCTTCCCCCCTTAATAAACAATCAAGTTACGTTAAGGCTATTCTACCGCGTTTTTCTATTTTCCAAAATATGCTACTAAGTCAAAATATAGTGAATGGCTTTGAAACATGGCTATTTTAGAAAATCAAAAATATTTTTTCCAAATTTTTCTGATCCGGTACACGGCCAATATAGCCACCTCAAAATAATTTCAAACTTCAATTCGCCAGGGCACACCATTCAACGTAGGGTGTTGTGCTTTTGTGACATTAATTTTCAACTGTTTTTCTTTGGACTGACTGAGAGAAAACAGATTTATTTTAACAATTGTCTTTCCTGCGAATTTTTTCGTTTGGCGGTACAAATCGGTAAAAAATACCGCCAAACGAAAAAAATCGCTGGAAAGACAAATGTTAAAATAAATCTGTTTTCTCTCAGTCAGTCCATAGAAAAACAGTTAAAAATTAATGTCACAAAAGCACAACACCGTACGTTGAATGGTGTTCCCTGGCGAATTGAAGTTTGAAATTATTTTGAGGTGGCTATATTGGCCGTGTACCGGATCAGAAAAATTTGGAAAAAATATTTTTGATTTTCTAAAATAGCCATGTTTCAAAGCCATTCACTATATTTTAACTTGGTAGCATATTTTGGAAAATAGAAAAACGCGGTGGAATAGCCTTAATGTCATCATACTGCCTCGGCAAACAACTCACCATCTCACGCTCTAAAACTGTTTATCTATACTTTCACACCCCTTATAAGATCCCTACTGCCAGTCCCCTTGTTCGTCTTGACTCTGATACTATCCCCCGCACTCACAGAGTCAAAGTCCTAGGCCTTGCACTAACTGATAATCTAGACTGGACCATCCATGTAAGCCACGTTGCCAGCAAAATATTATCTGGCCGCTACTGCCCCCGACTGACGACTCTGCCCCGACTGACGACTCTGCCCCGACTGACGACTCTGCCCCGACTGACGACTCTGCCCCGACTGACGACTCTCCCCGACTGACGACTCTGCCCCGACTGACGACTCTCCCCGACTGACGACTCTGCCCCGACTGACGACTCTGCCCCCACTGACGACACTCCCCCGACTGACGACTCTCCCCGGACTGACGACTCTGCCCCGACTGACGACTGACAAAACCATCACATGGACATGGCAACCAATGGCATTGAGAGGTAGGTCTTCTATATACCAATTTAACAAGCATTGTAACTATGAAGCACTGGAAATCTGATAGGACGCAACGGAGGCACAATTAGCAAGTAGTGGAAGAGTGTATGCGACGTATTGCTTTTTCAGTTATGAGAGTGGCAACCAGGAAACTAATGCCGTTTTGCCGTTGACGGTAAATGCATTAACTAGACACTACCTTAGACATGAGCCGTCATGTGACTCAGAGTCTGATATCAACTTGTCTATCCGCACAGAAGAAAATTCTATTTGTGTCCGATTCTGAAAATTCCGGTGTAGATTCGTCCGACGATGGAAACTATAAAGCTAAGTATTCCAGCGCTAAAATGGTCACTGAAAAAAAATCCTCTACAGCGCATTTAATTGAGTTCCTTATGGATTCGTCAATCAAAATGAACATCAATAATGTTGCTTTCAGTAGTTAATTACGAGGCTTGCGCGACTTTCATCCTGATTTGCCAATTGATGCCCGAACCATCCTCAAACCTACAAGAAAAATCAACGTTGAACTAATGGGGAATGGAGAATATTACAACTTACGTTTAAAGAAGATGCTAAAAAAATTAAAATTAAAATTTCTTGTGTACAATCAATGAAGTATGCCATGTAAGGCCATTTCCAGCTTCCATCTACTGCGGAACCGGTAAACCTCCAATTAATTAATATTTCAAAGATTTTATTGAAGACCACGGTGATTTGCTTCTCAACGGACTACTTGTGATGGACACACTTTTAACGTCCGAGTGAGAGCTTTCATTGCAGATGCTCCAGCAAAAGCCCATTTAAGATGTGTTAAACTGTTTAGTGGATATTCCTCATGTGACAAGTGTGAAACGCGAGGACAATACTTCGGAAGAATGACGTTCCCAGAACTGGATGCACCTTTGAGAACAGATGAATCCTTTGCTATGCAAAGTGATGAAGATTTTCATCTCGGTACTTCGCAGCTTACCACCTTGAATATTGACCTGATAAACTCGTTCCTGTTAAGATTATATGCAGCTTGTCAATCTTGGAGTAATGAAACGATTATATGGTAGCATCCGAGTATCAACTGGAGATTGGAAAAACTTGTCCCTCAGAATGCAGTCGTCGCCCACGTGCACTCAAAGATAGATTGCTGGAAGGCCACAGAACTGCGACAATTTCTCTTATACATTGGACCAGTAAAGGTTTGCTTCCAGAAGAAGTTTACCACCACTATCTATGTTTGCATGCTGGAATTGCAATCCTAATCGGACCAATGTATTTGGATTGGATATTGCTTAACGTCTCATATTTACGCAACTCCTGCCGCTCCCCTATCTGCTGCGCCATATGCGGGGCGAACGCCCCCTCGAACCAGTACCGCCACCCCCAGCTGGACTCCAGATCGCCGTACTCGCAACTTGCAGAAAGAACACCAGCCACTCCACGGGTGATCCCAAATGCCCGCTTTACCCCTCCTCAGCAACTGTTCCTCCAGAGGACATGCCCACACTTTACCAAGTTTCCACCACGAACCTACCACCCCCGCCTCCACCTCCAAACCATTGGTTCTCTCACATAAATAAACAACCACAGCCTCCACCGCCACCACAAACAACAAACCAGAACATCGCACCAGCCGCAGAGATTCCCCATCCATCGGGCGCTGCCCCCCTGAGGAAAATCGGGAAAAGGTATACATGCTATAGTTGTCATATGTAGAAAATGCCAATTTACCAAATCATAATCAAAATCATAATCAGGAAAACGTTACCAACGTCGTCATAATGCATAGCAAGTCAACATGCTTCATGGATTTTTTTTTTTTTTTTACTGTCATAGTTTGTCGATCACATAAGTTATATATATCACACAAGTTATAAATGACGTATTTAATTGGGGCTGGATTTAGTTTTTGAAACAAAATTTAAAGTTTTTTTTTTAGAAAAATTGTTTGTTTTTGGTGACTATTATTAAAAATTTAGGGTTTAAATTTTCTCTAGTTGTTCGCTTTGTCAGGATTGTTGGTTTATGGCGGCGCCTCTTACGGATCGCGAGTGGAGGGCTAGACTTTGGGCGCTTCGAATTCCCAACGTAATAAATAATAACGGGCGTAGGGCTACACATCAAGAGAGACTTTTAAGATTTGCTCACAGGCATAGACCATTAGGTCGGGGAGAGGGGAATAGTAACGAAGGGTTGCCCGGGGTTAACGGTCCTTACGCGGTCCCAGAACAAGTCATTGCTCCCGAGGTAGAGACAGCAGAAGAAGTCATGTCACTGGTGGTGGTTCCTAGGGATTTTGATGGGGTACGCGAGAGTGGAACTGATTGGTTGCGGTCGTACGAACGTGCGGCAGTATCCAATGGTTGGAATGATGCGAAGAAATTAGCCATGTTCAGTAATTATATGAAGGGGGTGGCTCTAAATTGGTTTGATGCTCTTGAGAATAGAACAGCTGTGGAAGCTAATGGGGCGAATACCTGGGCTTCTTAGAAAATCAATTTTCTAAAACGTTTTGAGGCTAAATTGGAAGGAGATGTGGAGTATTGGATTTCGGAAATGAGTAACAGAAAGCAACGTAAAGGAGAGTGTTATGGAGTACGTTTACGATAAGATAAGATTATGTGATAAGGTAGATAAGCGGATGTCCAACGAGGTGAGGGCTAAATTTTGTGTTCGGGGAGTCGTGCCGGATTTACACATACATTTGGTTAACAGGGAGTTTCGAACAGTGGAGGAAATGTTAGATGTGGCAAGGCCGCTTGAGGAAAGTTTGTTGAGAAAAGAGAAGGAGCGAGACGAAGAGCGTACTAATGAGTTGCTGATTGCTCCCGTGCAGGTAGCGCTTCCTAATCATGTTCAAACAGGTGGAGATGTGTCATTGGCAATACAAGGTTGTCGGAGTTGGTGACTCATTGTCAATGGAGGTTAAATCTCTTCGGGGGGAGGTTAGGAGCGGGGCACCCGTTCAGCAAGGTGGTACTCAATCGCAGCAGGTATCGGGGAATAATACATCTCGGTCTAATGGAAATAGAGTTAATTATCAGCGATATCCTCAGCAGTCTGGTAGGCGCGCATTTAGTGGACAGATAGTGTGTATTTTCTGTAAGCAAGAAGGGCATTTTGTCAGAGATTGTTTACGGTTAAAAGCTTTACAGGACAGAGAAGGTATAACTGGCACGTCAGCAGCTGGTAATATCACAGCTCAGCCATCTACATCGGGAGTGAATGCGGAAAACTAACTGTGTTGTCGGAAGTAGAGACGAATTCGGCAACAGGTGGGTCAGTCTCGGAAAATCACAGTAATTCTAGAATGTTTAGGGGACGTAGTTGTGTAACTAATCTAAGAGGTGTTTGTTTCATGTGTAGGAAACACGGTCACAAGCAGAGGGGGTGCCGAGTACGTAGGCGTGCGTTGGCCCATAGGCGTAGGTTTCTACGATTGTTTCCTAGCATTTTTCTTACTGTGATGCAAAACGGTGTTGTTGAAGGGCAAGGGGTAGGTAATCAACTGGAAGGGTTGCAAGGTGATAATGATATTGCTGTGGGTGCCGTGATAAGTGATAAGGCACGGTCTAACAATTCTACAATCGAAACGATTCATGGGGCGGTACAGGATCAAGAGGAACCTGGGGATGATGCAGCCTGGGCGGCTGCCCGGTCAACCATGCAACGCTTCGGTGAGTACGGTGAGTACGATCTCGCAAGAGAATTAAGCTCAACGAAAAGTCGATTTACGATCAATATCATATTTTGTTGTCGTCTGAAGATGAAAGTGAATTAAGTGATAACGATAATTTTGAATCGGATGTAAGTGAAGCTGAATTGAGTAATAATGTAATTGGGGACGATAATTCAGCAAGCGATAGTGACAGTTCTAGGCCTAGTGGGCGTAGTAACCCAAGTGAAAATGATGTTTCTTCTCTCAGTGAGAGCGAAGACGGTGGTGGCGATGTCGGTAGGCCTAGGCCTAATATTCGTAATAGAATTTTACCTAGGCCAAGAGCAAGAAAAGTAAGGGCTAGACCTAATAATGATTGGGTTTGGAGTAATGATATTCCAAATGCGGTTTGCCATCCTTTTACTGACAAAGAGGGCGTCAATTTAAACCTGGGCATTGGTATTGGCTCGTCGAGGATGGATGTCTTTGAAGAATATTTCGATATTGCCCTGCTACAACTTGTCACTGATGAAACCAACAGGTATGCAATAGAAATTGGCATGGCTGAGTTTGTTCCTATCACAGTGAACGAACTAAAAATCTATTTGGCTCTATGTATGTTGATGGGCGTGACTAGGAAAACAACAATTCAGTCATATTGGTGTACTCTACCATCAATAGATACTCCCATATTTCGTGACACGATGCCTAGAAAGAGATTTTTTGACATTAGTAAGGCATTACACTTCTGTCAAAATGCCACAGCCGACCCCGAAGACCGCCTGAAAAAAATTAGGCCTATACGAACACCTTTGTTGGCCAACTTCAAAAAAGTGTACTCGCCCGGACAAGACATCTCAATTGATGAGTCTTTGATGAAGTGTCGTGGAAGATTATCTTTCATCCAGTACAACCCTTCCAAACGAGCTAGGTTTGGGGTTAAATTTTATAAGTTGTCCGATTCCAAATCAGGCTATATTTTTTCTTTCAAAATCTATATCGGGCAGGATAAAGTAGACGACACACCATTAAGTCACAAGGTTGTATTAGATTTGTGCGAATCGATCGACTGTCTAAATACTACCATTATTTAGACAACTGGTATAGCTCACTCATGCTGTACCAGGAATTGTTTGTCTTAGGCACAAATACTTGCGGTACAGTACAGGCCAATAAAAAAAATGTCCCCAAAGACTTGATGGCTCAAAAGTTACTAAAAGGAGAAATGTCGTTCCGTACCTGCAATGATGTTATGGCTCTAATATGGGCTGATAAAAAAGATGTAAAGATGTTGTCCACCATGCATGGACCAGAGTATGGGGAAACTAAAAAAAAAGACCGATTGACAGGAGCTGTACAGCTGAAGCCAGTCTGCGTAATAGAATATAACCATGGAATGGGTGGGGTTGATCGGGGAGACCAGCTTCTTAGTGGATTCTTTATCATAGCCATATTGTGCATAGAAAGCTAAATGGGAGAATGGATGCCTCATTTAATGAGTTTAAAAGGAAGCTGGCAGAAGAAATACTCCTGTTCAACCCAAGGCCGGACTACAAGCGGAGGACCAGCCTCCCTGGACCATCTCCTCTTCGGTTGTCTGGAAGACACTTCTTAGTGAAGCTGGAACCCACCACAGCAAAGGGGACCAAGACAGCCAAGAGATGCAGAGTGTGCTTGGAAAAGAAGACACGAAAGGAAACCACATGGGAGTGTGATTTATGCAAAATACCTCTCTGCATTGAGCACTTCAAACCTTACCACACCCTAAAAAACTATTAAAAAGGTAAACACAAATAATGTTTTCACACTAAGGCCTAGATGAATTTTTTGTGATTAATTTCATGTATTCCAGTTTATTGTAAGTCATCTAGATCCTGTGCGACAGCAATTTGTCTGACGGAACACGTATTTCTCTTTTTTTCCAGAAACTTGCAGGATTTCGGGGATTTTTAAGGGGACATCGAGACATCTCTGCATCGGGGACTTAAACGCTCACCACTACCTGTTCGGCGACGGCAGGACGGACCACCTAGGCTCCGTCCTGGTGCACCTCACCCCAAACCTCCTACATACCAACACACCAGCCACCCGTTTCTCCCTGCGACGACGCGATACCTCAACGTCGCCAGACAAGCTTTTTTCCCCCCCCCCCCCCCATCCACCGACTCCTACACTGTGAAAACTAATGTTGTACTAACAAGTTATGCATTATCATAACAAACTCATAATGTCACCTATTGCTAGCAAAAGGATAGGTTATATCAATAACAAGCTATGTATAAGACAAACATTATGCCAACGTTGCCCACCAGTGATGTGTGTAGCTATTGCACGAGGCTGAAAAATGAATTTAAAGCTGCTGGTGGAGAAGAGAAAGTAAAACTTATGTGCGATTATCGTGTGCATCGGCTTAGAGCTAAACAATTCACTTTACTGATGAGAGAGAAACCTGCTAACACTGTATCATACTGTTTTGATATGGAGCAGGTGCAAGTTTTGCCTAAAGTTCCGATTCAAGAGGCGTTTACTTCTCGCCAAATTGCCCACTACACAATTGCTATAGTTGACATTGAAACTTCTGTCCCTATATTTTACAACTGGACAGAAAATTAATCGGGCCGTGGCTCTAATGAAGTTGATTCTGCTCCAACAGATTTTCTCAGTAAACTGACGTTCCCCAAAGGCACCATAACCTTGGGTCTCTTTGCTGATGGCTGTGGTGGTCAGAACAAAAACTCTCATATAGTGCATGTCTTAACATTGTGGCTTAAATCAAAGTCTCCTACTTCAGTGAAGAACATTAAAGTCATCTTTCCTGTGCGAGGGCACTCGTACCTACCAGCAGATCGAGTGTTCGGACTAGTGGAAAAAGTCCTTCGAGCTCACCCAACAATCTTTACTCCCGATGAATATACTCAAATTTATTCTGAATTTGGGGAACTGAGGATTCTGGGGAAAGATTGGCATGTATCCAATTTGAAGGATCTTCTTGATCATTTCAAGAAAATTGATGGTATAAGTGAAGTGAAACGTATTTATTTCAAAAAAGTGAATGTGCCTGGTCAACATAACATTTTTACCAGTACGGTGAAGTACAAAACTGAAGTTAACTTTCGGTGTCATGATGACACAAAGGTTTTCCAGTCCCTTTTAAAACGGGGGAAGAAATTTGAGGGTATTGAATTAAATCAAATGCCTTTAAATGCATGCCATCAGTGATGAGAAGATAAAAAATGTAAAATCTCTCTTAGAAAAATTTGCAGGACAAGATTTCAAGAATAATGCTCTTAACAAATGGTATGTAGACGTTCTTGACCCTGATAGGCTTTTTGAGGCTGACGGTAATGATTGCAATGATGTTGAATGATTGATTGGATATTGCTTTACGTCTCATATTTATGCAACTTGGCTAATCGAGACGAAAGGAGGGACGTAAGGGATGACGCGGGGGGACAAGGGGTGAACAGGCCTGTGCTGGTCAGAACCAGCCACAAGCATATGGGGAGGGCAGGGGTTCCCCCACGTCATGGTCGTCTCCGTCTGTGTCATCATCCGTCCGTGTTGTCTTTGTCGCCGCCGTTGGGGAGGTAGTCAAAGGGAAGGGGTTCCCGACGACGACCCAGAGCTCGCCATTAGTTTCAGGGAGTGAAACTCCCCTATTCACGGGCCAAACCGCGAGAAGGTGTCGAGTTGGAATTTGAAGGCCCAGGGATACCTCTCCAATAGAATAATATATGTTAAACATCAGGAAGCGACCCTAGTCTCAAGAACAGGAAACACAGGGATACTCAGGGTTCGTCACTGAGCCCTCTCCTATATGCGATCTACACAGCGGATAGAGGCCAGCTATCGGACCCGTATGTCAAAGTACTACAATTCGTTGACGACCTCCACCTAATGACACCAGCTCACCAACTAGAAACAGCGGTAACATCCACCTTTGACTCACTCAATGAAATCCAACCTCAATGATATAGGCCTACCGCTATCACTGGAAAAAACAAAATATATAATATTCACTAAACGCAAGATAAAGCCATATATAGGTCCAGTGCTAAACAACTCACAAATTCCAAGAACAAGTCACATCAATATACTAGGAGTCACTTTTGACACAAAATCCACATGATCACATCATATAACAAGACTAGTGGCACATTGTAGCATTGCTATGAACATCCTACACTCATTGACCACGACTTGGTGGGGAGCTGACCCCTATATTCTAATCACCCTCTACAAAAGCCTCATCAGATCTCGAATCGACTATGGTTGTCACTTATATGTAGGGGGTGTTGTAGTTGAGTAGAGTAGATCTTTATTCACTAAGACTAATACATGGTACAAGTATACACCTCTTCGTGAAGAGGGAGTGAATAGTTCCTAAGGCTATAACATGGTATAAAATGAATAATAATATATAATGCGTATTTCAAGTGAAAGTTATATGTATATTACTAGTATGGTGTACTAGTATTGAGAATTGAAGTTGTTTGAGTTGATAAATTGAGTATTGAAATAAAAAAATGAAATGAGTAATAGGTAGGTATGATATGATACAATACAATGTTATTTGCGATGAATAATAATAATGTAAAACGCTAGCATATGGTATGATATAATGATTATGAAAAGGTATTAGTATTGAATTTAAAATAAACGTGTAGGGCCTATAGTACGGATCTATAAGGGACAGTTTATAGTAGAGGACGAGGTAATTTTATAAATTTACTAAATATAAAATAATAATGAAATAGAATGCGTCGTTGATGTGAATCAAGTTATATGTATATTACTAGTAGTAGTAAGGTATGCTTGTATTGAGAATTGAAGTTGTTTAAATTGATAATTGATTGAGTATTGAAATGAAAAAATGAAATGCATAATATTGTAACCTTTTGGTCTGACAATTGGTAAGACAATTTCAAAGATATTTAAATATTAATTTGTTCCCGCCTTTCAATTTGTATAATTATTATTTAATTAATTACATTTAAATAATTACATGAACTATTTCAGCCAATAATATTTCATTTTATTGTGTTATGACAATTTATCAGCCATGCGTAATAAATAAAAACTAGTGTTTGTGCTACGTATCCGCGTCGTCATGGCCAGCTGCGGTGATTACGTAATCGCTGTCTGTATGAACTGTGTGCAGGAATCAAATAAACATGTCACAATCGTAATCTTGTGCGGGAATGGTATGTTTTATCTTTCTCTCCGCTGCATCATCGTAACATTATCGGCAAGTGCACCCGAACTCTGGTCATTCAGTGACGTCACACATAGCTTGTGGAGTGTGGAAACATTACTTTTATCAACATTTGCGCAACACAACTTGCACGTGCGTGCATAAATCTCCGACCGAATGACGGTCTCAGTCAACTTGTGTGTGATTGGTATGCATCTTTTGAATGGTTGGTATCAATAAACTATCTGAGTTTCATCATGCAACTACGTCACGTTTTTTGAACCGTGGGACCGAAAACATACCCCCACTTCTGCCTAATCACCATGGGCGTAATAGAGGAAGCCAATTACAACACTCAATTTCCGTGACTACGTCACAAAATCTTCAGACGAAACGAACGCGAGCAGAGAAGGCTGATTCTTCAAAAACACACTTACTTGGTCTCTCGAGGAGACTTCACGTCCGGGTTGGGGCGGATCAACCAGGATATTTCTAAAGGCTTTCAAGTCAACAACTGCCACTACAAGGAGTCACCACGCAGTTCAATCGGAGGCCCTAGTCAGGGCAAGGGAACGTCTGGAATTTGGAACGTCTTGGACTTGGAGATTTTCTCGGATCTTTTGGACAACACATAGGCGGAGGCCTATACATGGACTGATGGGCGAGCTAACTTGGGACCACTGGACCTTAGAGCACTGAATCAATTTTTTTTGAAAAAAAATTTGGGAATTTTATAAAATCGGATGGGAACCTACTACTACGTGGATTGAATTTGAAATAATTTTGAACTGAACGTTGTTTAACTTACAACTATTTTTAATAAATTCAAACTTGGATTTGACATAGGATTTAAAATAAAATAAATAAAAATTTGTTCGAGTAAGCTCGATAATAAAATAATACTTGACGTATTTCTGGATTTTGAACCAAACCTTCGTGGAATTTGAACCCGAACAATTTTAAAAATTTATTTGAGATATTTGAACAGTGAACTAAAACTTGAACTTGATGTTACCTTGTTTTTGCAACCTTGTGTATTACCATATTTTGTTTTTGACACATTTTGGATTAGTAAATTTTAATAAATAATTTTTAAAATAATAATTTGACTTTTTGGTGATATTGGATAGAGCCTAACAATAAATTTTATAATTTTAAATCATACTGAACAGAGACTAGATGAGGATGGGAGGATTGAACTGTGGACAGTTAAAATGTTTTTCAATTTTTATTTTTTTCGGACTTATTTGTTACAACAATAACAACTTTTCACATTTAAATACAAACTCCTTACACTGACATGGATTAGTGGTACAATTTTCACAGATGTACTTATCAATTAGACGAGGAGACCGTATTGGCTGAACCAATATTTAATCAACCTTATAATTAATCAACCTTTAGTAATCGTGCATAATTAACTTGTTTTGTTGTCATCGTGTAATATTAGTGAGCATGTAATATGTATACGCCTTTTTGTAACAGTTTCCTGTATAAGTTGTGTTGCGTTATATATATATATTTTATGGCGTTTTTAATATTTAGCGATGTAATTTTTTTGATCCGAGTAAATACTTGATTAGATATGTTCTGGTGCGTTTATACCTGTGAGTTAAACATTTATGGGAGACTGTATAGAACAGCGAGCGAGTGAGTGGGAGAGGTTTAAATAAATAAACCACAGTATAATTATTTGACAAAGCAAACGGGAACACGTGTAAGCGGAATATTGGAGTCAGTACTTCTTACCTGGGGTATTTGATGGATTTAGATTCTTTTGTCAAACGAAAACTTAGTACAGTGAGTAGTGGGCATACCAAATTAACAGGTTGAATTTTTTAAATTTAGTCTGGAACATATCAAACCTATGAATTTAAATTTAATTTTAAGGCGAAGAGCGGGCGGTTTTCCATTGTAAGACCGGACAGTAACTATAGTTACTACATATTCATTTTCGTATTATCATATCATACTTTTGTTTTCTATTAGCTGATTTTTGTATTGTTATTTTACCTATGTTTGAACAACAGCAATGCTGAATAATTTTGATCGCAATCATGACTTGTGCCACTTAATTTTCTGTTGATTATTGGAAAGATTTTCTATTGTACAATTTAACAATTGTAAAACTTGATTAATAATTTTGACTTTGACTTTGTCTCAATGAGAGAATAATTTTGTGGACAGATACAAAGTTCAACCACGCGGTTAGATGGAAGGCATCTGGTTAGACGAAAGCTTCGGATATTTGATTGATAAATAACTTGATCGATAATTTAATTTTTGCGACAGCACGTAGCCGATTGATTACGTTTATTCAATTGTTTAATTTTTCTCGAGGGGATGGGGTGAGATAGCAGACATAATTAGTTCAGTTAATAGACTGTGTTGTGTTGATTATGCCTGTGATATTTGATTCCTCAACCATCCTTTCTCTTTTCATGTCATATTCCTGTATCTTTGTGGTGTCATGTACCTAAATAACAATTGTTTCACTATTATTTTCATTGCTACTGTTGCAATATTTACTTCTATAAAAAATCAATGCAAACATTGATAAAAAATGTATTCATTACTGTAATTTTCTTTTAAAAACTATGATTGAAACTAAATATTATTTGCAACCAGTGGTAAATAACCACACTCTCATTTTTTCGAAACATAACCATGCTTGTGAATAAAATAATACTTATAAAACTATAATGTAAAATTTAAATTTAAGAACTTAGTGAAGAACATTCAAAATTTTCACTACATTGAATTTTTCTGCCCTTCAGAGGGGATATTGTAACCTTTTGGTCTGATATAAGACAATTTCAAAGATATTTAAATATTAATTTGTTCCCGCCTTTCAATTTGTATAATTATTATTTAATTAATTACATTTAAATAATTACATGAACTATTTCAGCCAATAATATTTCATTTTATTGTGTTATGACAATTTATCAGCCATGCGTAATAAATAAAAACTAGTGTTTGTGCTACGTATTTGCGTCGTCATGGCCAGCTGCGGTGATTACGTAATTGCTGTCTGTATGAACTGTGTGCAGGAATCAAATAAACATGTCACAATCGTAATCTTGTGCGGGAATGGTATGTTTTATCTTTCTCTCCGCTGCATCATCGTAACATTATCGGCAAGTGCACCCGAACTCTGGTCATTCAGTGACGTCACACATAGCTTGTGGAGTGTGGAAACATTACTTTTATCAACATTTGCGCAACACAACTTGCACGTGCGTGCATAAATCTCCGACCGAATGACGGTCTCAGTCAACTTATGTGTGATTGGTATGCATCTTTTGAATGGTTGGTATCAATAAACTATCTGAGTTTCATCATGCAACTACGTCACGTTTTTTGAACCGTGGGACCGAAAACATACCCCCACTTCTGCCTAATCACCATGGGCGTAATAGAGTAAGCCAATTACAACACTCAATTTCCGTGACTACGTCACAAAATCTTCAGACGAAACGAACGCGAGCAGAGAAGGCTGATTCTTCAAAAACACACTTACTTGGTCTCTCAAGGAGACTTCACGTCCGGGTTGGGGCGGATCAACCAGGATATTTCTAAAGGCTTTCAAGTCAACAACTGCCACTACAAGGAGTCACCACGCAGTTCAATCGGAGGCCCTAGTCAGGGCAAGGGAACGTCTGGAATTTGGAACGTCTTGGACTTGGAGATTTTCTCGGATCTTTTGGACAACACATGGGCGGAGGCCTATACATGGACTGATGGGCGAGCTAACTTGGGACCACTGGACCTTAGAGCACTGAACGTCCCCGTACGGAATCGCTGGTTGACCATTGGACCTGGTCAACATCTACAATATCTACAAATCTGCGAATCGCGATACCACGGTAAAACAAACTTTATATTTTCACAATCTACGAACTTTAAAAAAAACTTTTATAAAATGGCTGGCTAACTTTTTATTATTGACAACTTTTTATTATTGAGAACTTTTTATTATTGACAACTTTTATTATTGGGAACTTTTGAGAATTTGATAACATGTTTTTGTAATTGTAAATGTAACATAACTTGATTTGATTCATTATAATTGTATTTTGAAACTGGTTTTGTTAATTTGTGTTAACCTTTCGTTGTCTGTCTGTCCCACTCAATATTTTATTTCAGTTTTCTATAAATTAAACTTCAGCAGTTGGCAAGACTGCATGCATACTGACTTGAGCTAGACCGGCGCACTACTTCTTAAGGTTGGTAATTGTTTTTCTCAACAGCTGTTTGACTTTGAGTGACAGTAAATTTGTTTGATTGTTTTTGGATTTTGGATAGCTTTTATTGTTTTAATTTGTTGTGGGAAGGGCTATTTAGCGACAATATGTAGGTATGATATAATACAACCTATGATGTTATTTAGGATGAATAATAATATAAAACGTTATCATATAGTATGATAAAATGATTATGAAAAGGTATTAGTATTGAATGTAAAATATGTGTGTAGGGCCTATAGTACGGATCTATAAGGGACAGTTTGTAGTGGAGGACAAGGGTTAAGCGTTAATCTGTTAGGAATTCATTTAGCGAGTAAAATGCTCTTTCTACTAGAAATGCTTTTAATTTGCTAATAAATGTAGTATGAACTTTGATTTCTCTGATGTGTTTTGGTAGCTTATTGTAAATGGAGAGGCAGGCGTATATAGGTCCTTTGGAATATTGCGTGGTTTTATGATGGGGGACATGAATGTAAGAAATTGCACGGGTGTTATATGTATGGATGGATGAGTTTTTTGGGAAGTATTCTGAATGTGTACGTACAAAAATAGCGGCAAGTTGTATAAGAGTACTGACCAGGGTAAGTATGTTTAATTTGGGGAAGATTTTACGGCAGGATCTCTGCCATGAGGATCCTGTGATGATGCGTATAGCTCGTTTTTGGAGTAAAAAGACAAGATTTGCTAGTGGTGACATACCCCAGAATAGAAGCCCGTATGAGATGTGCGAGTGGATGTGGGCATGATATATTAATTTCAATATGTGGTTGCTAACAATTGGCTTCATCCTCCTGAGCATAAAACACCCACTATTTATTTTTGAGCAAACTCTTTCGATATGAGCAGACCAATCAAGGGTGTCCGAGAGTGTGATACCAAGAAATTTCACTGTATCAGCTCGTGTAATATTTTTGCCATCAATGCGAATTAGGGGACTACTCTGAGGGGGGCTTGAGGCGGAGTGGAAGTTAAGGTACACAGTTTTATTGGCTGGAGGGAGAGAAGGTTATTTTGACAGTAGTCCGACATTGCGTTTGCTTGGGTATTTGAGTTATGTATGAGTTCTGCAAGCTCATTTCTGGTTGCAGTTAAGAGGTGACTTGAGTCATCTACAAATTGCGTCAGTATGCCTACTTTAAATTTGTTGGGCATGTCGTTTACATAAAGTAAGAAGAATGGGGGCCCCAGGACCGTTCATTGGGGCACACCACAGACAAGGCTTAAGGGGTGTGATTGGAATTTAGTAATTGTATCATTTTCATCAATATTATTAAGTTCTACTACCTGGAAACGGTCTGATAGAAAGGATGCAATCCATTTATTGGCTATTTCTCTGATACCTAGAGATTCCAGTTTTGAGAGAAGTATACCATGGTCAATTGTATCAAACGCCTTACTCAAGTCATAGAATATCCCAATAGCCAGGTCGCCATGATCGAGTGCCTTGTATAGTGCAGATAGGAATGAGAAGATGGCAGTTGTGGTTGATTTGCCCTTCTGGAAACCGTGTTGATTGCTTGCAAGAATATTGTGTTTCGAAAGGAAGGATGACAGACGGGAGTACATGATTTTCTCGAAAACTTTAGAGAAAGATTGATTGATTGGATATTGCTTAACGTCTCATATTTATGCAACTTGGCTAATCGAGACGAAGGGAGGGACGTAAGGGATGCCGCGGGGGGACAAGGTGTGGAGAGGCTTGTGCTGGTCAGAACCAGCCACAATTATATGGGGAGGGCAGGGGTTCCCCCACGTCGTGGTCGTCTTCGTCTGTGTCATCATCCGTCCGTGTTGTCATTGTCGTCGCCGTCGGGGAGGTAGTCAAAGGGAAGGGGAAAGTCCCCGACGACGACTTAGAGAAAGAGGAGGTTAAAGAATTTGGTCTATAATTGTTAGGATCTCGGTTGTTACCTTTGTGCTTGTACATGGGTATTACTTTGGCCTCTTTGAGCTTGGAGGGGAAGGTCCCTGTACAAAAGGAAGAATTTATGATAAATGCTAGCGAGTGAGATATAATACTTCCACATTTTGCAAGCACAGATCCAGGAACATTGTCAAGGCCTGCTGAATGTTTATTATTATCTTGGGATGCACTTGTGAGTCATTGTACCGTACCGCGAAACCAATAGGCCTTACCTTACAAGTTTGTTTACCGGTATTCATGTAGCCCTACAGGCTGTATTATCATTTTAATTTAAAATAACTTTTGACTGTGTACATTAAAATGCAAAGATGAATGTCATATGTGTCATTAAAAATTAAAAATATAATGGGGAAAATTTTTATTGAGACCAGGAACTAAGCTTTAACTTGTAAAAGTGTTGCAAACGACTCCCTTCCTCGAAGTTAATAATAAAATCCATTTTAAACATTGAAAAAAAATCTTTTTTCAAAACGCAATAAGTCCAAATATATTATATGCTTTTATTGAAAAGTAATTGTCAGATTTAATTTTTACTTAAACAATAATTTTGTATTTGTCATAGCTGGCAATTAAGCCAAAAACCAAACTAAAATTAATTGCAGTTATGGAGTAATCACTTTTCTTCATTTTACTCCTAATTCACAAACTTGGACTTATTGCGTTTTGAAAAAAAGCTCCACATATGTTCTTTTTGTTTCTCGTTTTTTTAGAACATATATCCTTTTGGATGCTGTTTTCTCTCCCCTATCGGTTCAATTATAAAGAAAGAAAAAAAGAAAGAAAGAAAGAAAGAAAGAAAGAAAATACACACGCACGCACACACGCGCGCGGCGTCAAAAGAGGCCCTGGAGCCCTTACACAAGCAACCCCACTCCTACCAAATCAATCCAAATTCTCCCACCCCAAAAGGGGGCCCGTAGAAAGCACACCGAACAAGAATAAAGCAAACCCCTAGCTCTTGGTCACCTGGGAACAGGCGGGAGAGAGTAGTCTAGTGCCCCTAAACACTAAGCGGCTAAAAGACCAATGGGCGCAGAGATTGTATTCAGTTTCCGTCTCACCGGATGGAGTACCCTAAAAATCACATAAGACCGTGTGATTGGATATACTAGGTCCGGAGGTCTAAGCGTTGGTGGCAGCGTTACGCCTAATGCCCTTACTAGCTCTAGCCCCCCTGACTGGCACCAGGGCGTGGAAAATGTTGCCCAGCACGGGCACGCGTGCGCTGAATTATTAAAATATCTGTTATTATTAAGTTACTCTCTTTTAATGGGAAATTAATTATCTTTTTTAACTACATAAAACAAGTGGAGCGTCCAAGTAGTACCGACCGCAAAAGGCTGCAGGATGCGCTTCAAATAACCCAGGTACAATCACAGATCGCACTTGTCAACGATGCTGCGATCAATTTCATATTTACGAATTGATTATCTAATCCAAATGAATGGCATTCATATTCGAAATAATCATGTTTCAATAATGGTGTAGTTTGATTGGCTGAAAATAGTGATCAGAATATATTTTGAAAGAATGCATTTTACCTCACAACAGCATTGTGACAATGACAATTAAGACCTTTAAAAACCAGACACAAGTTACCTCCATTGAACAAAAATTCTAGTTAGTTATTTGGGTTTAAGTGCACACAACACTAAGGTTATTTCCAATGTGTACTTGGAATTAAATTGTGCCAAAGATGGCGCCGTGTGAGGCCGACGTGTCCACAGTGCACCCACATTGCACGTCGACAACATAGGAGACGACCAACCGCTACATTCCAAGTGCCCCATTGGAGCGAATAGTTGGTGCTCGTACCAAAGAGCCCTCGCGGTAGGCCAAAAGCAATTAGACCAGTAGGCATTCGTTTGCTTGAGCTGTTGTAAGGGTTGTTACCCTTAGTAACAGAAGCGCTGCAAGATATACGCCTTCTTGACGATAATGTAAATAAATAAACAAATAAATAAAATACACACGCACGCACACACGCGCGCGGCGTGGATACTGGTTGGCATGCGGTACATGCTTTAGGATCATTGGTTGCGTGTACAACATTCCACAGTAAATCAGTTTTTATAACTGAATAGGATAGACGTTAAATAAATAAATAAAGAAATAAAATAGAAGGCATCTGATAGTGGGCGTGACCTCGTTGGGTAGACGCGTATTTTTGTATTTAATAACATAACCTATAAATTCGTCTCTTGCATGTTGATTTTTTTTTGAATTTTTAAATTTCAATATTTTTATAATTTTTCATAGGGCGTTTCAACCGTTACTGCTCATTTGACGCCCAACGTTAAGGCAGGAAAGCTCCTTATTGTTCATTTGGCAGCCCAACGTTAGGGGCACAGCGTCCTTTATTGTTCAGGACGGGCAAGAAAACTGGACATTTTCAGAAACTGTGCCACTCGCGTATCAAAATGGAGGTTGCTCATAATCTTGTAACCAGTCCAGATGGCAGTTCAGAGGATGAAGCATTCTCTATCACAGTCAACCAGGTGTTAACGTCGAGAACGAGCCATCGTAGATTCAACAGAAAATCATTCCAATCACGATGACCACAGTGCTGGAAACAGTTGCTTGGAGGAGAAAGAAGAGGATGTGGGGATGGAAGATACTCCTATCGAATATACTTCTAGAGAAATAGAAGATGACAGATGACACGTGGACCATATTGCCAGCTGAATATCATTAGCCGCGCAGTAATGAAGATTATGTGTGGAAATGAAGCGCAAACAAGGGCGCATATTCGTGTCTCGCTCGCCCAACTCACTTCGTTTACTATGGCAAAAGCTTCATACTAAGCAAAAGGGATGGTCCATTTAGTTTGAATCTGTAGTTTTTTAATACTGGTTGGCATGCGGTACATGCTTTAGGATCATTGGTTGCGTGTACAACATTCCAAGGGCCACAGCTCACGGTATAGTGTGGAGAATGCTCAACAACTTTTTAAACCTAGTTCAAGATGTAATTCTTGGCCCCACCGGTCATGAATTAGAATCCGTTGGGGAAGGATTTAGGGACTGGTGTCGAAGTCCAGTCTTTCGACAGGTGGCAGGCTCTATTGATGGCTGCCAGATTCGTACCATGGTACCCCAAGAACTACATGACCAATACATAAACCAAAAACTGTTCTACTATATTCTGCTTCAAGGTGTCTGTGATCACACCGGCAAGTTTATTAACATTTTTGTTGGACTGCCTGGCTCGGTACACGATATGAGGATACTGAGGCTCAGCTATTTGTACCGCTGAGGTACGTTTCCGCCAAGGGAATGGTTCTTAATTGGGGATAAGGGATATGCCTGTATTAGGGATCCAATTGCATTAATACCACCATTTAAAGAACCACTCACCCCGGAGAAGCATGCTTTTAATTACCACCTTACTCGAGGCCGCTGCATAATTGAGCGCGTCTTTGGCCAAATAGAAATCGCTGGCAAAGCATTTACACCAAGGCGCAGGAAGTTTCTTTGGCAACAGGGGTAAAGAAAGGTTATGTCAGCTTGTGCAGTGATGCATGATGATGATGTCCTGGCGGTTGAGATTCAACCGTGTGCTCATGCACGGGCACCTGAGAGGCCAGTTAACCCCCCTCGCGAGGAGGAAACTGGGATCCACTTCCGGGAAATACTGCTACAGCCCATGATTGACAAGGTGACATTGACAATGAGAAAAAGATTAACTTTCATGCTCATGATGACATTTGCATGAAATTTAATCTTTTTCTCATTGTAGACATAGTTGGAGTGCCAGATGCTGTTCTCTACAATGCTGATACATTCATTGATTTAAGAAAATTAGTTTCGCTGTCTCAACTGGATTTTCGACTATCTGTTTACTCTTTTTACAACTGCAGCTGTGGAAGTGCATGCTGATGTTAAAACGAATTGATTTCAGCCTTTTAGTTACCAAATATCGATAATGTTATGATATCACATTTCCCAAAGTATATAAATTATTGCTTGTTGTGGAGTTACCTGCCATAATTTCTTTGAGGGAAGGTTTAAATTTAAAATCTTTTCTATAGCTACAACTATATTTTGTACAGGTTTCTAAAACGTGTTTTATAGTTAAAACTTCGCCACACTCATCACATATTGGAGGGTCTTCACCTCTTAGAAGATATCCGTGAGCGAGATATATGTGCCCGATTCTTAAACAAGCCAGAGCAACTTCTTCACGGCGAGAAGAGCGACGTGAATAGATCCAGGCTGCTGTGCTATTCTTGATTTGGCGCAATTTATTGTTTTCCATCTTGTTTCAAGAATATTGCCATTGCTCTTTAAGCTCTTGTTTACAAAATACTTTTAAGTCTGAAGGTACGATTAGCTGACAGTCTATGCTGTCCTTTTCGCATGCTGATTTTGCACATTTGTCTGCCTCTTCGTTGGCTAAGATTCCGGAATGACCAGGGACCCAACAACGGCAATGGTCGACAGTATTCCGACCAAATGAAAAACAGATGATGAATCATGGAGAAACTTTTCTTTAAAGTACCATCTGAAAGTGGATAATGTAAAGATTAAGGACTGTAAACAAATGTTTCTTTCTATTCTTGCAATTGGGGAGTGACAGCGTCAGTGACAGTGACAGTGACGCTTGACTGGTTTGATATGGTTTGGAGATTTTCTCCAGACTACATGCACTCAGTGATCTTGGGTGTTGCAAAGCAGATGGACGAACTGTGAAAGAAAAAACCTCTAACTATTTATTACATTGGATCTCCAAGAAGCCGAAATAAAATAAACAACGTCCTAAGAAATATTTGTTCACCTAACTCTGTACATCGTCTACCACGGACACTAAAAAATGTCAGGTGCTAAAAAGCAACAGAATGGGAGAAATGGTTGTAATATTGTAGTCTAGTTTGTTCAGTAGGATTGCTGCACAGCTCTAAGAATATTCCACAGCAGATGTTAAACAGTAGGAAGATGGAAAAAATCTGCACAGCCAGGAAGAAGCAGCTACGAGGTCGACAAGCGCAACAAAAAGTAGCTAGCAAGGAAGCCGAGAAACTTTACATGCTCGACTGGAAAACTGTGTTTGAAAAGAAAACGCCAGATGATAAATACAATGAATTTGAAAAAATTATTTCACAACATTTATTTCATTAACTAGAATTGTTGGCAACGTTGGCGTCGCGTTGGGAAAAGTGGTTGTGCGCCCTTAATTACAAGTTGGTGGGCTAAGACATCACCAACGCGGTCAGGAAGGAGGCGTTGCTCTTACACCATAGCAGATAAACCATAGCATAAAAGCAGATCCACACTGTTCGTAACCGCATAAACAAGGAAACCCTGGCATAAGTTATGCAGTTCTACCACATGGAAGATATTAGCAGGGTGAATCCGGGACGTTAATCAGCTAGAGTTGTCAAACATCAGGAAATAGAAGCTACCCGCCATATGTTGTATACAATCAGTGACGGGCCAGAACAACCTCTTCGCGTCGAGAAGAGCGCCTTGAAGTGATCCAAGGTGTTACATAGTCTTTTATTTCGCAAAGCTTATTATTTTGCATCAGATGCCATTCTTTGCACCACTATTCTTTAAGTGTACGTTTGAAGAATGCTTTTAGATCTGGCGTTACAACTAAATGGCCATCAATTTTTTTTTTGTTACCAGCTTCTTTGCCACTTTGGTCGGCGAGATCATTTCCTAAAATACCAGAATGACCGGGCATTCAACAAACAAAAAACTATTGATTTTTGTTTGGTAGCAAGTTTGGACAACATGAGGTGTATTTTACTAATTAACGGGTGTGTAGTGTAGAATTGGCTAATAGCCTCTAGTGAACTTCAAGAGTCCGTGCACACAAAGAATTTGGAGTCCATATTATCTAGGGCAAACAGGAGGCTTTGTAGAATTGCAAACAGTTCTGCATTGTAGACGCTGTATGTGGAATGGAGTTTAAAGTTGAAGTTGTTGCTCTCCGTTGTAAAGGCAGAGCCGACTGAATTGTTAATTATTGAACCATCTGTAAAAATATTTATAAAATCTTTGTACTTGTACCGGATTTTGTTAAATAGTGCTTGATAGTGTTTGTTTGATGTGGTAGCCTTTTTGTATTTAGAGAGCTGTGTTATGCAGCATGGTTTGTCAAGTGTCCAAGGTGGGATTGCCACCTCGTACCGTAACTCGTACCGGATGTCTGTTTAATTTCAGCGCAATCTATTCAGTGATTAGGCTAATTTTTATAGAACACACTCACACAATCACGGAAGTGCCATATTTCTTGCATTGTAATCGTCAGTCGCTCCGCTCCCTAGTCTAATTGATTAATAGATATACGCAAAACACAATCAAAATTATCAATCCCTAATTTAAAAGGTTACTCATTATTAAATTATGTCGATAAAAAGTAAGGATAGGATCAAACTGTAGCCTACACTAATTGGATAGTGATAAAAGTTCTATAATATTTTCATTGTTGATCATCAAAATATTTTTGAATATCAGTCATCAAACAATAGGCCTAGCAACTATAATATTGATTATTGATTGATAAATAATTGCACTAGAACAATAACCTAACATGTAGGTATGATCATTTAAAGTTAAATTTTGTACTCTTAATTGTTTTAGCTAAAATTTGTTTGTGACATTCTTTCAGATAAACCATTGACTGCCGGCTTAGCAACAAAATATACAACCCCTACTAGGGCACAAACCCCTAATAGACGAACACCATCCCTTACTAGGATACCATATCCTATGACTATATGTATCCGATAACATCAGTGATGAATCTGATGATGGTAGACAAGTGTTTAGACCCACACCAAATCCAGTAGAACTGGAGTCAGAAGCTCTACTGGCACTGAAGATTGAAGTTATTTCCGATGCGGAGGACGACCTGACCTTTGAGCGAGTGCCCCTGATAACTCCAATGTCTCTAAGGTGCTCCGCGTAAGTAGCATCTATGAGTAGAACTGGGAGAGAATACGCGTAAATGGTAGAATAAAGTGGATTTTTGGTTTCTATGTATCCTTTACCAAATATAGCAAAAGATTCTCCTAGAAGTTTGTATAAAAATGTTTCCATGTTTACGTTTCAGGATGGTTGGCCAGGAAATGTATACAGAATTTTTTGGCAATTATATAAAATTACTGGATTGCGTCCAGCTTCTCACACAATATCCGATGAAAAGAAAACAGATGTCCGCAAGCTGTTAGAAAAACAGTATGGGGTGGATAGAAACTAATGGATTCGGTATCTTGGTATAAGGGAATTTTGTCCAACCAAGTAGTTGTTGATAATGAGGATATGATTTTAAAGAAAATTGTACATGCCTAGAAGAGGAAACAGGTGTAGGTCTAGTCAAGAATTATATGATTGCGTTGTGCCGTGGTTCTGGATGTACAGATAAGGGCAAACAGGATATCCGATTTATATGCACTCAAAAGAAGCACCACAAACGCACGAAGTTGGCTTCCCTGGTAATTGACATAACCTCCAAATAGGTGTCGTCACGAAAAATGCCTAGTAGTTGTGTTTTGTTGTTGCTTTACGGATATAATTGAGATGGCGAATTTCACCAACGAAGAGTCTCATACTCTGATTGAAATATACGGGCAACCGGAAATTCAAATTCAGTTCAAAGATAATAAGAGAGGCCACAATGTCATTTAGAACAAAATTGCCTTGCAGTTTGAAGAGTTGAGTGAGACAAAACGCACAGCACAACAGTGCAAAGACTGAATGGCAAACTTAAAGAAGAAATATTACCAGATAAAACGGGCTTTGAAGGCTCTGGTAAATTATTATATTCTGGGTCCCATGACCGAAACACCAGCCGCCTGTGACTGGCCACACGAGGACGGCTCGGAGACCATGACCTTGAAATCTTCCGTCATTTTGTTCCCGACCTTGTGGCCTCTCTGGACGGTACTCCCTACCTTTTCGGAATTGTAGTCTGCTGCTTCACAGACGAACTGGTGCATATGTAATAGATAGCACATACACAACATTCTATGAACAGTCACATCTCACTTATACGGAAAAAAAATGCATCATGATGATTGACGAAATGGAAATATTAAAAGGACTAGAGCAAATGCCAGGCATGCTTAAATACATTGACAAATAGGCAACAACAGTAAAATGACAGAAGAAGCATCTCAGTTACTTGTGGTAGTAGTAATGACAAG
This sequence comes from Sweltsa coloradensis, assembly GCA_024449915.1. NCBI lineage: Eukaryota > Metazoa > Arthropoda > Insecta > Plecoptera > Chloroperlidae > Sweltsa > Sweltsa coloradensis. The sequence continues at coordinate 38,116 of JAMZAV010003440.1, forward strand.
GGGGCTTACCAGCAATTGGAACCACGTAATTGGGAACCACTTACTCAACAAAAAATATGAAGACGATGCTTTAGCCAGTGTTGTTAAAGAAGCAGTTGCTGCCGTTCATGTAGCTGGCTACAATGTCCGAGGCTGCGAGAAAGAAAGAGTTCGATATAGTTCATCCAGTCAACGAGGACCAGAAAATGTATGTGTTTGCTCTGCACCTATTGAAGAACTTGAAACAAGCTCTGCTCACTCATCAGATACTATTCCTGAAGACACTCTTAAATCGGAAAAACTGACCAACAACAATAAAGACGATAAGTATCTAAAGGAGCTCAGGACGGTTTTGAACGAAGTTTTCGCTACCGCACTCAGTAAGGAATGGAGAAGATTTTGTAATATTTGCAGATATTACTCATCTGTTGAAAAATCTGAAACAAGCCATGCTGAAGCATTTGATAGTTTTGCCTGAAGATGTGGTTTAGTCCGAGAAGTTGACATACTACAAGGTAAAGATTAAGTACCTTACAGAACTTGTAAGCATTCAGAAAAAGTTAAAGCTTGCACCAAAACTTACGGAACACCACTTCGAGCCAACTTAGTCTGAGAAAATAAAAGTGTCCATGGTAACACAAGTCTCCTTGAATCTTAACAGCAGTAAAGCATTAACCACAGCGTGGTTTAATTGTAAGGTTCGGACGTGGTTCGACGTAATGAACAGCCGATAGAAGAAAACTGGATTCACGAGGAAGAACCGATTCAAGAAAAGAAAGTTCCTTCACACCTTGATCATGTTGTTCCGGACTATCAAGATTGGAGATGGAAGCCAGTACAAACCGGAATAATACTAACTAGGAAAACTTAATCACGTTGCCGTTGTCAAGAATAACTTCCGCTGCACTGAAGACCCTTTTCTCTATTCTCCAGCGTCACGGAAACACCCATCCAAGCTGTATACAAGCAGTGCAGTACAGTAAAGTACACTAAAGTAGTCAAGGAGAGAAAAGTAAAGAGGTCAACTAGACCTAACTAGCCACTCAAATGTAAGTACATTTGTTCAATTTGTATTTAAGATTGACTGTTTCTATGGTATTTTTATTAAAAAATACGCATTTTTGAACGCAAACCATTTATAGGCTCATCCCAGATATGACAAAAGTGATTGTTTTACAACGTTTGTTGTTGGCTTGAGTTGACATAACCTCTATTGCCAGTACCACTAGCTTACCGTGTGGTGAGCATTAGTGCCAACTGCAAAACTTTGCACCTTGGGCAAGAGGAACCGGGCAAGATGAACCAATGGTTCCTTATGCCCTAGTTAGACAATTGAACACATTTTGAAACCTTTTTTATTTTTATTATTTTAGATGGTGTTTAATTACCAGCGTAAGTCTACCAGAGGCGATGGTTGGGACGAAGAAGCGATGGGAAGGGCATTAAATGAAATTAAATTGAAGAAGACCCCGATAAGACAGGCCGCAAAATTGTACAACATCCCATATCCAACATTACGGAAACATCTCGTAAAAAAACTCGGCAAAGAAAGTTGTTGGTAGTTTTAAAGCTGTTTTCACTGCAGACCAAGAGCAGGAGCTAGTGGATTATATTGTCAGACTAGGAGGGACCTAGACCTTTTGGTCGTGAGTGTTACTTCTGCCTGAGTGGCTGTAACTAGGGACGTAGCAGCCTGCCTCCCGGAACATAACCCCTCTTAGGCCCTGGGCTCCTAGAATCGACCGAGACCTTGGGTTGATGAGGATGCGGGGTAAAGAACAGTACATAACGACAGCTTTCAATTCAAAGAAGGGCCACTGTATTAAATAATCTCAACCATCCTATCCTGACCCAGGGTTGAGCCTGTGCATGCCGTTGCCTGATTGACGTGTTGGGTTCCCTCAATTACTCTCTTAGTTACTCTTTAGATGTGAACACATGACTTACGTTATACCCCAGGACTGTGGTAGGACGACTCTACGATCGGACTGCCCCCTTTGTTGGACCGCTCTCCCTCTGTAGACGTTGGACCCTCTGGAGTGGCCTGTAGTCGAACTCTTCTCTCTTGACGGCTACTCGAACGCTTCCCCCATGTAGAACTTAAGTCTTCACCACATAGACTTATCCACTCACGGCTAAGTGCCAGCTTCAAAGCTCACTCGGACCCGTCACTTTCGGTACGTCCTTGCTCTAGCGTGATCTTCACTGGACTCCCCGCTGGCGACCTTGCTCGCCTACGGGAGAGCTAGTCCCCCTCCCCGCCAACCAAACCACGTGTCTCAATCGGCCAATCCGCGCCTCTTCTCACTAGCCCAGGCTCCCAGAGCAAAACATCGCTTTACATAATTCGGCCAAATAAACATTCAACTCAGCATAAACATTCCATCGAAAAACCAGGATTGTTATACCAATACAACTGACGAAACCACCTGTCAGCACCTCACTCCGTAAACACACACCTCGTTATTTGGGCCAGCTTGATTACTTCACAGCCAACATTCCGCTGACCAACTAGGTCACATTGCAAATGACGTCAATCTGTTAGGTAACGCCAAAGTTGTTACTTCCAACTAATAAACACCTCTTGCTGCAACTCGATGCTTCTTAACTGAATAGAACTCCAGATATTCGGATAAACTATCCAAATATATGACAATATTCACGAAATGGACGCTCGCTTTTATGGACTCACCAGGAGCAATTTATGTGAACTTGCATACAAATATGCTACAGAAAATAAAATTAACCACCCGTTTAAAAATAATGCTGCTGGCGAGCAATGGTACCAGAATTTCATGAAACGTCACCCAGAACTGAGTCTGCGTTCTCCTGAATCCACTAGTGTAGCCCGCGCTTCTGGTTTTAATCGTGTCCAGGTTGAACTTTTTTTCAAAAATTTGAAGGCAGTAAAGGACAAATACCTTTTTTCTACAGAAAATATATTTAACGCTGATGAAACCGGCATAAAAACTTCCGCATCCAAACCACCAAAACTTATCTCACTTCTTGGTAAACGCCAAGTTGGGGCTATATCTTCGGCTGAAAGAGGGCAGTTGGTAACTGCTTTATGTTGTTGCTCTGCTTCTGGTCGTTTCATACCTCCCGCACTAATTTTCCCAAGGAAAAAACGAAACGAAAAGTACCTCGATGGGACGCCTCTTAGGCCAGGCAAGGAAACGAAAAAAGTAGCCTAACCCCGGACAAATTGCAAGAGTTTTATTTCTGAACTTTTCTAATACAGAATTTTGCGCTGAATACGCCTATATAAAGTCTACCTTCAAAATCGTATGGGAAATTGCCTAAAATTAAGTTTTGATTAAAAATGATAAAAAACTTGATTATTGATTTATAAAGCTAATATGCAAAAAAAATATGTTTAGTGATACTCTCACAATTATGCGTGATTACAAAAGGACGCTAAAAAAGAAATTTTCTAAAAATTTAATCACACTACCGCTAAATCGACTTTTTATTGATTTTCCATTGTTTTAATGAAATCGGTACAGCATCGAAAGAAATAAAGATAAATAAAAAATCTTGACAGGTAAATGTAGTTTAGGTTCAATATTAACTTTTTAATGGGTATGGACAAAAGTCTACTACGGATTGCAAAGTTATACTAATTTGAATAATTTGATAATAATAATTTATTAATAAATTTTAATTTTTTTTTTTAAGGTTACTGTTGCATGTAAACTTTTTTTTATTGATACTTACACACATGTCACATGGTGCCATAAAGTTATAAAAATAAAAATGGTCGAAAATGTAATTATAATTGTCTTAAATCGGCAAATAATTGATTTTCTATTGTTAATCGAATGTGTACGGTATAAAAAATGCGGATTTTTTTTTCGGTTGAATAAAGTGAATGGTGAATATTAACTGTTGTTTGAGTATGAACAGAAGTCTACAATTGAGAAACTATGCCAAAGTCAGTAGAAATTTTTGAAGGTTTGTTAAAGAGTAAAAGCTGTTGTTAGTGAAACATAGGATTATATTATAATTATTTGTGTGTTTTGATACTCTATAACTATGTCATGGTTATATTATTTTAGCTACTCATAGATTAGGTTATAAGTTTGTACTACTAAGGTATTATAATATAATTGTATTATATATTAATATATTTATATTTGTACAAATTGTGTATAGTTTTATACAGCAACCACAGATTGTGTATAAATATAGGCCTATGCATTGCATTGGAATCAAAGATGCTAATAAAAATTCTATTCTATTATTTTGATCGACTCATCTGCTGTATGAAAGGTGAAAATTAATGTTATGTAAACGTAATCACTATTAGGTGACTCATGTTAATTATGTTTATTCAGTTAGTATAATTACAGTATATTCTACATATTTGTAGTCAAACAGTTGACTTTGTAGAGTATCTGTAAATGCGACCAATTATTCTTACAATAATAAATAGTAAAATACATTTGATATTGCAAGTAAGTGATGAAACAAATGTTAACAGATAGTGATTACATTATTATACTAATCCAATCCATTGATTAAATTAATAAAATTGGCATAACACAATAATGTAAATATAACACTTGTGTGATATCTTTACTGGTAATGTTCAGACCGGAAATATAACTTCTTGTTGCACATTTTCCCGTGAAAGCAAAGAAGAACAAGTATCATCTGATCATTGATCATCAAATTGATCATCTTCATTATCGGTGATACATTGTGCTATTTTATCAAATGCTTCAGATCTAAAGTTGACCTTGGGACGACCTTTAGATTTCTTGCTAAGAGGTTCGGTTGTTTGTTTTACTAGGATGTTTTTGACAGTTCGGAAATTTACATCACATGATTTGTGATAGGTGCATCCACAGTAAATCAAGTGAGTTCCGTTTGAGGTCTTGAAAGTTGTATTGTTTCCCCTGGGCAAAAAGTGCATTAAGTATGTCGACGGGATTATTGTCACCCTAAAAATGTATCAAAATGTGTTATGGACACAGTAAATACGAACACAACCGCGAGTGATAATACCTTATCTCGAGTTCTCCGATCAGTAAACGGATAATTCGATTATAAAACTCAATGTTACTTGTGTGGTGAAATAGCCAGAATTGGTAAGAAGAGGAAGTCAACGTCGGTATTTAGTTCGAAGTAGATCTGTGGATATGTGTATAAAAAACATCTGTGATAGCAGAAATGATAAGTGGGGAGATGAGGTGAGAGCTCGTCTCAACTATGGTCATGACTTACACGCTGCAGATGCCATCTATCACAAATCATGTGATGTAAATTTCCGAACTGTCAAAAGGACACTTTTAGATCTGAAGCATTTGATAAAATAGCACAATGTATCACCGATAATGAAGATGATTAATTTGATGATCAATGATCAGATGATACTTGTTCTTCTCTGCTTTCACGCGAAAATGTGCTACAAGAAGTTATATTTCCGGTCTGAACATTACCTGTCAAGATATCACACAAGAGTTATATTAACATTATTGTGTTATGCCAATTTTATTAATTTAATCAATGGATTGGATTAGTATAATAATGTAATCACTATCTGTTAACATTTGTTTCATCACTTACTTGCAATATCAAATGTATTTTACTATTTATTATTGTAAGAATAATTGGTCGCATTTACAGATACTCTACAAAGTCAACTGTTTGACTACAAATATGTAGAAAAATACAGCCAAACCTTACACACTCAAAAGGAATGAGATCTAAAAAAGGGCCAAGCTCATCTACCCTTCCACATAAACGTACAGTGTCCCATAACAGCATCCTCGAAAAGCTTGGCAAAATAGAATTTGCGATTATTAATTTAACGCAATAGTTTATCCGAGTTCTTTTTTTCTAATTAATTTAAACGTAATAACATGCAAATTCTATTTTGCCAAGCTTTTCGAGGATGCTGTTATGGGACACTGTACGTTTATGTGGAAGGGTAGATGAGCTTGGCCCTTTTTTAGATCTCATTCCTTTTGAGTGTGTAAGGTTTGGCTGTATTTCTACAAGTTTTTGTTATGTGTGTGATCTCATTACTTTTTCAAGTTCCATTACAAAATTATTTGCTAAAATATAATATTTTTATCAAAGTTGATTTAAAGTCTATGGTATTAGCAGTAACAATATAGGATGTAAAATATCTAGACCCGGATTCATGTACATCCTGGGTATAGGTGGTATAACCATGGTATAACGACGGTATAAGGACTGGACCCCAATTCTTGAGTTCGTGGGAGATGAGTTGAAAACGCAATTTGAAAACGAAGTCGTTTTCGTTTACGAAGGAATTGGTATTCTTGAACGGTATCGTGGAAAACGTCATGGGTTGTGAGTTGAAAGCATTGATATTAATTAAACCCCTATAGTAGGCTAGATTAGCAGTCTCCTATACCTCCGCACAGGCGCGAGCGTAGCAAATTGAAGACTCAACCGGCCCATTTCAAGATGGCGATTTGGTGTTTTAATTTATGCTTTTTTAATGCAATAAAGTATTTTACTGGATTGTTTGATATGGTTTTAGCTTGTGCAGCATGGTATTAAACAAAAGAAACAATACGAAGTGATTGCATAAGGGAATTTAGTAATCATTTGGTGTTAAAGGCTAGTATGCTTACCTGTCAACCTGGCGGCAATCTTGAGAACTATTTGGCCACAAATCGCTCCCATTTGATTAACATGTAAACTGTCATTTTAAGATGGCTTCTAATTGTACCGGAAGTGGACCACCGACTGCTGGTCTAGCCAATTATATAGGATGTCTATGGTTGAAAGAGTATCACGAAATCCAAACACTTTAAAAAGATTTGCGTATAGCAAAGAGCTCGAAAAAGTTCTATATTTATTCTAGATGGCAGTGCCTTCATAAACGCGGGCCAATCGAAAGACAAGTTGTATGAAATGATTTGATTGTTGCAATTATGTAAACAAACAGTTGAGCAAGTTCATATCAGAACAATGTTGTGCTGGCATAGGGTTGGCTAGGCTTGTCAAACATGTAATGTAAGTATGAATTTTACTAGTCCTATAGCCAAATGGAACTTTAGACCTACACTTTTGCATTATAAATAATTTTCCACATCTGGGCCTAGGCCAGGGACGGTTTCTGATTTGTTTTATGAGAGTATAATGACACCTTTTCTCGTTCCACACAAAGAAGAAAAATTTTAAATGTCCGCTATTTGTTTACGTATCGCACTTTCCCGCCTAACTCTGCTTATACCGTCAACAAGTGTCAAGTAACTATGGTTACTTGTTGATTGTATGCCAAGTGTTTAAGGCTTATTTTAAAACCTTTATTTGGAAGCCTTCCAACAAACTTTTTCAACTTTTTTTTTCAAAAGAGACTATATTTCTATAACCTTAATGTCCATGTAAAATATGAACATTGTAGTCCCACCCGTCTGGTCAGAATCGCGGGCCGACGTATTAGATGTTAGCAGTAGCAGTAGTAGGCAGTAGTAGGCAGTAGTAGGCAGTAGCTAACATCCTTAAAGTGATTTTGAGCATGTTTCAAGCCATTTTTTCACCAAGAAGGAATAATCGTACCCCAATAAAATTTGGCATGTGTTGTCAGGTACCTAAATTCCCTCGATTGTGATAGTTTTCAAGTTCACATCATGTTACATGACGGCTGGGTAACACCTCGAAATCACCCCAACTCTGCTTGGTGTATAAGGTGCTTGAGTGTGTAGCGCACCGCGGCTTGGCTGCGGCGCCCTAACGGGCACCTAGATATACTGTAATTATACTAACTGAATAAACATAATTAACATGAGTCACCTAATAGTGATTACGTTAACATAACATTAATTTTCACCTTTCATACAGCAGATGAGTCGATCAAAATAATATGTTGTGCAAACAAAACCTTTTGAGTCTATGATTGCTATTCCAATAATTCATTGTCTTAACAAATTATTTAAATCTTCGTAACTCTCATCTCAATAGTAGACTTTCGTTTAACTCATAGGCCTACAAACATTTTATATTCACCATTCACTACATTCAACCGGAAAAAAAATATATCTGCATTTTTTTTGTATACCGTACACATTCAATTAAAACAACTACAAGCCGATTGAAGACAATAAACACACAATCAAAAAAATAGAAATCAATTATTAGCGATTTAAGACAATAATTACATTATCGACAATTTTTATTTTTTATAACTTTATGGTACCATGTGACATGTGTGTAAGTATCGATAAAAAAAGTTTTTATGCAAGAGTAACCTTTTTAAAAAATAATTTAAATTTATTAATAAATTATTATTATCAAATTATTCAAATTAGTATAACTTAGCAATCCGTAGTAGACTTTTGTCCATACCCAATAAACAGTTAATATTGAACCTGAACTACATTTTTTTGTAAAGATTTTTCATTTATCTTTATTTTTTTCGATGCTGTACCGATTTCATTAAAACAATAGAAAATCAATAAAAAGTCGATTTAGCGGCACTGTGATTAAATTTTTTGAAAATTTCTTTTTCTGCGTCCTTTTGTAGTCACGCATAATTGTATGAGTATCACTAAACATATTTTTTTTGCATATTAGCTTTTTAAATCAATAATCAAGTTTTTTATCATTTCTAATTAAATCTTAATTTTAGGCAATTTCCCATACGATTTTGACGGTAGACTTTATATAGGCGTATTCAGCGCAAAATTCTGTATTAGAAAAGTTCAGAAACAAAACTCTTGCAATTTGTCCGGGGTCAAATGTTTCCTTGCCTGGCCTATCTAGGCACTGTAGATTACGTGTCTGATTCTGGCTGGATCAATGGAGATATATTTCTCGAGTGGTTAAAACATTTTGTTGATTGCGTAAAGCCTACACCTGACCAAAAATGTCTTCTTATTCTCGATAACCACGAGTCCCATAAGTCGTACAAGGTCCTCGACTTTGCATCCCAAAATAATGTAGTCATCTTATCTGTTCCTCCACACACAACACACCGTCTCCAACCATTAGACGTCTCGGTATACGGTCCCTTGTCAAAGTATTTTGAACGGTCTATTGACAAGTGGCAGAAACAACATGCTGCCAGACGCATTACTCTTTTTGACATTGGTCAACCCTTTGGTGAAGCCTATTTACATGCAGCGACACCTTTAAATGCAATAAACGGTTTCAAGAAGACAGGAATAACTGATTGTGACATTGATGTGTTTACTGACATCGACTTTGCGCCATCAGAGACTACAAACCGGCCATTGGATGCTGATAATGGAAACGAAACGAAGATGAATTTGAAAGCTTCTGACGCTGCGGGTTTACTTGCAGCAACACCTTGTTCAAGTGAAACTGTACTAACAGTCGATGACCAACACGTTATCATGGTTGAAACTCAACTGAGGGAGGAGACTGAAGTAGCTGGACCAAGTCGTGTGTCACCAAAAGATATACGCCCTATTCCACAAGTAGAGACGAACAAAATGAATGCAAGAAAACGCAAATGTCAACGCTCAGAAATCCTAACATCCACTCCCATCAAGCAGGCTGCTAAAGAAAGAGAGGGAAAAACGAATAAAACTACGACATTAAAATCAAAAAGAAAATTAGCACTAAAGATAAAACAAGAGAAAGTGGAAAGGAAGAAGCCTACAAAGAAGAAAGGAGTTTCATTGACAGTGTACCTACCCAAAGCACCAATTGACAATGGAACCCCGTCGGAAGAGTGCAATTGTATTATTTGTGATGAGCCATTCCAAAACTCTAAAAGTAATGAAACTTGGATTCAGTGCAATTTTTGCCAAAATTGGGCACATGAACCTTGCACAGACCACAGTGGTAATGGCATTTTTATTTGCGATTTTTGTAAATCGGATGTTTTTAATTCTCTACCCAGCACTAGCCAAATCAAAACAAAATAATGTTTGTTCCCTAGTGTATTTTAACAATGGTTCGTGTTGCCCATATGGCAGTTAACCATGGTTCTACTTGCCCTGCTGACGGTTCCTATTGCCCAGCTGTCTGGGCATATGGAACCAAATGCACACTTTTGTAAAACCTTCATTATAAATTCATTTCATTACACTATACAGGATTCCTCTACAAACTAGTATTATAAACTTAATCACATATTAAAAATAAAAAAACTGTATAACGTTTGATACAAAATGAGGTTATTATGATTTTTTATAATTAGGTGGTTCCTTATGCCCTAGTCTCCCCTACCTATGAATTTCTTTAGTATTAGTATAATGCTGGGTTCACAAGCCAACATTGCGACGTCAACGTAACGTCGTCAACGCCGATGTTTGCCACTAGGTGTTCACGGGGAAACATGACACAACGGATTTTAAACCTGTGATTATTACGTATAGCGAACTAGCAACTACACAAAGTTGGTCCAATGAAAAAATTTTAAAACAAAAAAGTCACGTGGCCAAAAATAAGTAGTGATAGTTGCGAAATCTTATGTATTGTAAGAACCTGGGTACAGTGTGAGAATCGGTACAAAACCATTTTGAAAAAAAAAGTTAAAGTAGATGTAAATAACCATACTTCCGGGTCAAACAAACTAAATTGTAAATTTTCCGATGAGATAGAAATAGAAAGAATAAAACTGAAGGATGATAGTATTGTACCCGAAGTAATGCGAGGAGTTGGGGAAAAAGTTGTGTTTAAAAGACCTCGCCAACTTCTTCACCTGATCAACAGAGGAAAAAACCAAGAGCTGAAGTTAAAATGTCAGTAGCGGAGAGACTCGCTCACATTTTGGAAAAGAAGGAAGCCAGTAAACAAAGGCGACTTAAATAAAAGCTGGATTTAATTAAAGAGCTATGTGGCAAAAAGGAAGCATGGACAAACTAATGAATCACAATCAGTTGAAGCGTTACAAATCTGAGGTATTACAATTTTGGGATAATTTATTCATGATTCACTTCGATATTCGACATCAACACTTTGCATCTCTCCCCGTGACGCCCGTCTGTCCACGTGACCTCGCTGACTCGTCTCATACCAAACTTAACAAGTGGATCCTCTTTCTTCTAGTCCACACTGCTTCCACGACTTTATGACTAATCACTTCTTCCCAAACTCACGACCTTATCAGTCAGGCTCTAATTTTGATTGGATATTGCTTTACGTCTCATATTTATGCAACTTGGCTAATCGAGACGAAGGGAGGGACGTAAGGGATGACGCGGGGGGACAAGGGGTGGACAGGCCTTTGCTGGTCAGAACCAGCCACAAGCATAAGGGGAGGGCAGGGGTTCCCCCACGTCGTGGTCGTCTCCGTCTGTGTCATCATCCGTCCGTGTTGTCTTTGTCGTCGCCGTCGGGGAGGTAGTCAAAGGGAAGGGGTTCCCCGAAGACGACCCAGAGCTCGCCATTAGTTTCAGGGAGTGAAACTCCCCTATTCACGGGCCAAACCGCGAGAAGGTGTCGATTTGGAATTTGATGGCCCGTCAGGCTCTAATTATTCACCGCAGAACCTGCAGAAATCTGTATCATCTTCACTCTATTATCCTCATTCTTCTCTTAGACGGTGAAGCCAAGACGAAAGCGCTAGAATAGGCTAGGAATAGACCTATTTGTTTGCTTGTGGTGGGTCTAGCTTGTCTATAGTAGGCTAGTAGCCTAGGGCCTATCTATGGTCTAGGTAGTTACGCCTGGACATCTCTACTGTTAAAATGCATGAACGTACTGTTACACATCGCCTCACTCTAAACCACTACAAGAGACAACACGCCTTTAAACCGAAATTCAAGACATTGGTTTCATACACTACCTCTCCCACCTTAACCAAACCTACACAACCTCTGACCGAGCAAACTGGCATAATCTTGAAATAACGAACGGTTCCCAGAAGAAGAGAGCAGAAGAGCGAACAAAGCAATCCAGTCTGAACGGAACAGACAACCTCATGAAGAAAACAAACCCAACACAAAAATGCAAGGGGATTTCAGTCAACACAACAACAAACAACACATTTAACATTAACAGAAGAAATCTCTATGTACTGTGGAGACAAGACAAGAACATACTGGAGAGCAGAGTCAAAACACGTCAAGATTATCTCACATTGAACAAAACCTAGCACTTTCTGAACATTAATTCCTCAGGCTGCACGAACGGAACAGACGGGGCACAACACTGAGATGACGAGCGCTTCCCTGACGAGCAGGACAGAATAAAGAGAGAACTAAACCTTCTAGTCTGGACAGAACAGATAACTTCTGGAAGTGAACAAACTTTAAACAGAATGATGATGAGAACGAGGACACAGCAAAGACTTGAACAAACAACACAAACAGCAGCAGCAGAAGCTAACTCCATGTACCGTTGAGGCCCAATGAGACCAGAGCAAAGAGCGCGGACAACACACGTACGTCCACATAGGAGAAGAACAACAGACCAACTGCGAGGTGAGGCTCTCTGCTGTGTTCGTGCAGGTAGAATTCAAAAGGTGCGGGGCGGTCTAGCCTCGCCCGGCCGCCTCAGCCAGTTCAGCAGGCAACCACCAACGTCACATGCCCCCAGGCGCGCGTCAAAACAAACCATTGAAGTAGGGTGTAGGGCTCATCCAAGGTTGCCAAAAATTCCGGTATTTCTTTTTTTTTGAACGTCTCCTTTTTTAAAAAAATACTTCATCAAATGTGATTTAATGCCTTTAAAGGTGCGTCAACCGCTATATGACATAAATGCGAGCCTAGGAGGTTACGGAGGTAAGTCCCATGTTGGTCAGAACCATCACCATAGGCAGTCGTTGTTATGGTCGTCGTCAAGGGAAGGGGAAGAGTTTTCCAACTGACTGCCAGAGCTCGCCTCTACTAACCAGCTGATGTCAGAGACTTCTCGGGGTTACAAACATATCTTGGTCATCCTAGACAAATTTACTCGCAACTGTGACACCTAGAAAATTAATAGACTGGCATCTATTAAGGTTCTAGGTATCACTAATACTGTTGCGCGTAGTTTGCCAGAACTACTCACAGCATACTGCTCCGATCTGACTTTTGCTCTGTACACCCATTTGAATTGGCTCCTATTCCGTGGGAAAGTGTTGGTTGGCACACCTGTCTCGCGACGCGGATGGTAGGCGGTGAGCCCTCCTACGGCGGTGGGATGTCAAAGGGGCGTTCAGCTGTTCCGGTTGAGAACTGTAGTTCTTTCCAGCCAGATTCTCATCGAATACAGTCATCTTTCTACGAGAAAGGCTTTGGTTCGACGCCTCGTGTGGTGATGTGGGAGTTTTGCACGTCTAGTCCCCTGTTGGGGTAAGTTTCTATCTGAATATAGCTTTGCTATCCTAACTTTGCTAGGACATGCATTGGCATGGTCACACTCCATAGACGGCTCGTAATGGTGTTGTGGGATATTCTTTTGATTTCTTTAGGTCGTAGTACGGACCAGAACTTACACGGAAGTAGGATTCACCTTTGTTCCGGACCATGTTGGATATCTCAGGGGAAGACGCACGGCGACTTTGCCCAAGAAACGCCTGCTAGGGTAGGAGAAGAGAATCAAAATTTCGTGACATGTTCCTGGGTTCGAAGGATGGAAGCTGTGGATTTCACACTTCTCATGGTATTTGTGTCCCTGGGTGTTTTAGCCCACATCACCAGCTTTGACGTTTCCCTTGTTGAACTTTTGCTACAGTCCCCACTAGGCCTAGGCCCTACAGTTGGCCCATGAACTAGTTTTCTGAAAGAACCCCTTTAGGCCCAAACTAGAATTTGATACACTAGATTATAAAGCCAGGCTTCAGATTTACTAGTAGCCTGAGAGTAGGCCCAGCCTATTTCTAGTCGGCTAGTCTTACGTTGGACTTTTTGATTAGGGCTTTGGCTTTATATTTAGTCCCACCCGGCATTTATTTTCCTAGTAGTCCAGGACTTGACTATTAGAAGAACGCTTGAACCATATTTTTTGTGCCTACCTTCAGTAGGCCTATATTCCTGAGAGCCCATGTGGCCTATTGATTTAATGGTACGTCACAGGCCTAGCAAACATAATAACCTTTGTCATGTTTGTAGCCGGTCTCTTATAGTGTGACATGCGTACCTAGCCTACGAGGTATTTGTCGCTTATCGATTATTGATTTTGTGTAACTTGTAATAGAATGGTATTATTATTTTCACTCGGACAATCTTATGTTGGGTACGTGTAACCCAGGTATATCCTATGTTTTAACCTGAAGACCCAGGTTGTCTAGGCCTAAGCCTATAAAGGCCCTACCTATATTTTTCTGTGATATTTCTACTCTGTGACATAAATGTTGTTAATTTGGTCAAGAGGGCTGAAGGTGTCGGAGACCACTTGCACTTAGCCGCGTCAGGCTAGAACCTGACTCCCACGCTTATTTTCCGGTAAGTGCAGTGGTGGCCGAACCTTAGTCTCATTAGAGAGGCAGACCTTGTATTATGTTATGCTAATTGTGTACTCTGCTGGGTATTATTGTTTTTTATGTTATTATTATTTGTGGTTATGCATCCTACGGAACGTCGGCACTTATCCGACAATAAATCTTTCCGATCTTTACATCTTGTGTTCTAGTATCATTATTAGTCCTTCGTCATTCCACTGTTGATACTAGTACTAATTGGTAACCAGTTTTTAGGAATTACGTGGCGCCTAACAGCGGTACAACTACGGAAGTACGACCAGATAGACGGCCACGCCCCTTTCTCCACTGAGCAAGAAGCCGGAGTGTCACACAACGTAGAACTACATACTATTTGCCAGCCTACCTCTCGGGTAATACAATACTCGAGTATAGACAAGATGGAGGAACACGTCTGTAGGTACGGATTTCCCCTTTCCATCAGTAGTGACAATGGCAAGCAATTTTTAAGCCGCCTGTGGAAGTCAACCCTCAAACGGGTAGGTGTATCCCCACGGCACACCGTACCTTACAGACCTTCCGACCAACAAGTGAAGCGGCATAATAGCACCCTCAAAACAGCTCTGCGGTGCTTTTGTTCTAACCAACATGGCTGGGATCCATACCTGAACGAGATTGGTTTTGCAAGATGATGTTCTGGTTGAAGCTTTAAACCATCCTTTTATTTACGTTACGGAATCTCCAGCTTCACCTCAGGTTGATTTACACATAGCTGAGGAGGAAGTGTAATGACCGAGATAGAAACGAAAGAGAATTGTTCAGACGATGATGAACCTGTTGATACAGAACATGAAACCTTGAATGAAACTAATGTTCCTGCACCCACTGTAAAGAAACGAGATCCCTCGGAGCCAGTCTAGAAGCGGTCACTTCACAAACGTATGCGAATGCATAGGGCAAATTACCTTGGATTTTTAAAAGAAGTTGATGGAAAAGGAGGTTTGTCAGTTCAACGCTCTGCAAGAGCCATGGGAGATACATTCACTTCAAAAGTATGTGACAAATCTAAATTAAGACACTGAGCTAATTTCACACATGAAGAGAGACAGGTACTATTTGACGTATTTTGTGGTGAAATGGTTTGGGACATAAGGAAGACGTACGTTACTACGGTGGTAGACTACAAACCACCCCAAAAAATGAAGGGAGAGTCCAGGAGTGACGCCACTCTGAAGTACTTTTTAAAGATTTTAAATATTTTTGATCCAGAAATTTGCAAAAAAATATTTTGGCAAATTTCTTAAATCGGTGTAAAGTTAAAAGCACGAACAGTTCAGATCTGTGAATTGCCTATAGTGTTCACCTTGTCCATCAACAATCCAAATCAAATAGTGCTTATTTGAAAAATCTTAAGATTTTTTAACAAAGGCTTTGAAAATGTAATCAAAAATACCTGTTCCCAAAATCATGTAATCACAAAACCGTGTCTGCAGCTCGCTAAAAACACCAATCACAGGACGAAATTGAAACTATTCAGGCGTATGACAAGAAACTTCCGTGGTGTAAAAGATATCTATAACGCGCTTATTTCTAAGGAGCTCAATGCAGATGCACCTTCACTTGACAACATATCGGTTCGGTCAGTTGAAGACTATGATGACTTCCTTCCAGGTGGAGCGTCGACTCCAAGTTTGTTTCCATCACATAACTTGTACATGAATGTGAAGGAAACATAACCGCACAAGTAGAAGCTCCACTTTATCCTTGTCTAAATAGTTCATTATCACCGGTGTACATTTCGTCAGACGATACTGATTTTGTTGATAATACTCCTCCCATTTGTTTTGTCTCCACCACGATTTACAGACGGACGAGCGTCGACTCCAAGCTTGTTCCAATCGAATGAATTTGTACCCGATGGTAAAGGGACCATAACCGCACTTGTAAAAGCTTCACTTTATCCTTGAGTTATGAGTCCATTACCACCAGTATCCATTTCGTCAGACGATACTGATTTTAAGGATAATGTCCCTCCCATTTGTTTGTCTCCACCACGACCTTATTCTCTAAATGTGTGCAAATATGTGCCACCAGCATCATGCACCCGACAGTCTGTATGTACACAATCCACTGTCAACGCCTCTCAAGCATTAAATATCTGTAACTCAGCTAATCACAACTATGAAACCACAGAACTTTGACCAAGCATTTTGCAACTATAATACAAAATCAATTGAATAATTTTAGCAATTGTTCAACAAAAGTAGCTAGATTTCAAATTGAGTATTGTGAATGGAAAGATTTTTTAAAAGGCTCCGCGTAAATGATTTACGCTTTTTTTAATTTTTATTTTTTAATTTTAATTTGAATTATTCAAGCAATGTACTGGAAATTTCAGGAAGTCAATAAATTCAATTGTGTTGTAAATGTAAAAAAAAAACGTATGCAAAAAAGACTGTTTGCAGTAATATGTGGATACTGTTCTCAGAACAACTGTTGGAAGTTAAAATTCGCATTTCGGAAGAAACCATTGTAAGGCGAACCAATAAACGTGACTGTTTATAGCGATGGTACACCTATTTGTCATAAAGAATACAGGACAAGATACTTAAATGGCGAAGATAGTGTTTTTGCCAAAACTAAATTAAAACATATGACACCGCCCACGAACAATTGCCAAGTAACGAGGTACACATCCGCTATGTTGAGCAATTACTTCAATTTGACTCTGAACTTACCCATTTTTTCCATCATTCCCTTTTTTAAGAAAGGGGATAGAAAGGCATTGGATAACTATCGTCCAATATCTATTTTACCAGCTTTCTCAAAAATCCTTGAAAGAGTTATGTATTGTAATATGTACTCGTACCTTGATACGTACAACATAATATCTGATCACCAAACTGGCTTTCGTAAAAATCGTTCCACAAAACACAGCTTAAATAACTTTCTACAAATGATTACTGAAGCATTTGAACAAAAACTTAATCCACTAGGAATATTTTGTGATCTCTCTTAAGCTTTTGACTGTGTAGACCGCACAATTTTGTTGAATAAATTGGAATATTATGGATTCCGTGGTACAGCATTTAAACTAATAGAATCATACTTTAAGTACCGCTTTCAAATTACCGAAACTACCAGCAGTGTTGGAATAAATGAACAAGTATGTTTCTCGAACCCTAGCAGAATTGTATGTGGAGTGCCTCAAGGATCCATTTTTGGCCCTCTATTCTTTATTATTTACACCAACGATTTTTCTTTTGTCATTGATGATTCGGAGCTATTTGCTGATGACGGCAGCTTGCATGTTTAAGGCTCATCAAACAGTGTACTTAAAACTAATTCAGAAAATAAAATAGCAAAGGCAAGTGATTGGTATCAAAACAATAAATTGATATTTAATTCGAATAAAACCAACTTTATTCAGTTTCATTCGTCTCAAAAACGAAATCATTTAGATAAATTAAATAATATAACCAATGTAGTGGATGGCTTAATTATTTTGCCTGTATCTCACATAAAGTCTCTATGCATAGTTCTAGATGAAAATCTTGGTTGGTCACAACATTGTTTGGCATCATGTAGTAAACTCAGTTCAGTTTGCTTTGCAATTAGATCCGTAAAGGAAATAGCAGGTTTAAATGTTGCTAAGTTAGTTTATCATTCCAACTTTGAATCCCACATACGTTATGGCATTGAATTTTGGGGTCATTCAGTAAATGTAATTACGTTATTTAAACTGCAGAAAAGGGCAATGAGAAACATGTGCGGCCTTAAGTCATCTTGTTACATGAAGGCACACTGCAAGCCGCTGTTCATTAAACATAAAATATCAACTCTTTATTCCCTGTATATTTTGGAGGCAACCTCTCTTATAAAAAACTCTTGAACATTCAAATAAACCTGTCTTAAACCATGATATACACCATCATAAAACTCGTCGAAATGGTGACATTCATTGTACTCAGTATAGAACGAAGCTGACACAAAACAACTCTATGTATATTAATTATAAACTATTTAATAAATTGCCGAAACACATAACCAATGCTAAGAACTTAATCACATTTCGAAATAAACTAACAAAATTATTAACTAACAAAGCTTATTACTCCATGGAGGAGTTTTTTTTAAGACCAGGATTTTAAATGAATGAAAAATTCGGTGGTTAGGGCCTGGGGCTACCCAGTCTTGACTTTCAAAACTTCATGTTTAATTTTTAAATTTAAAATTTTGTGTTGTTTTTGTTTGCTTTTTGTTTTAACTAATCATATCAAAAAATCCTAATCGTCTCTGAGGCCACATTAGGCGCAAGACGAAGACTAAAAGAATACCCATTGAAGTAGAACATAACGAGACGAAAGCAACCAGCATTGACACATGCTGTCCACTGTTTTCTGATTACTTTCTTTTGATTAGATATTGCTTAACGTCTCATATTTCTCTCACATTTTGCTAGCTCATGTTGTTTAAGCCCACGACATTTTGATTCCGCAGAATGCTATTTGAATACTGAGGGTTATGAGACTTAGGCTATTGACGGTTATTCCCTCCGCGACGTCACAGCTAGGAGCCATCACATCATAGATATCACCGTTTGTATGTTTTTTACAAACTAAGTTTTAATATTATGAGGCAGAGACACGTAGGCTACAACACAACGGATGAGATGTCTGTGGCCACATTAATCTGAAGAATATTGTGTTTTAATTTTATTAAACTATCTATTTGTATTTAGCAACTAATTTTTTCTTTTTTGTTGAAAATATAAAAAAGAAAAAGAAAAAAGAAGTGTTAACCGTATTATACTGCTGTAGGTTGCCAAATGGAAAGTGTTGCCTGACTGATAAAGCCATTAAGTACTGAATCTCAGTGTGACCTGTTAGTACAAAACAAACTATTATACCTAGGCTATGAATGTTAAATATTAAATAATTGAAACTAGGGGTGCGCGAGACATGATTTGTGAGTTCCCGTCGATTCAGAGTAGTTCGATCTTTATTTCACTATCTTGTATCTATACTTACAATACATTATTATTTATTAATTATGTATTGATGTTTATTGCTTGCTGAATGAGGAGAATCCAAAAGTGAAGATTGAGTTATATTTAATTGGACGTTTAAAATTTGATCTGAGTCGAGTACCAAAATACTCTACTCGTCATTTCGTGTACTCGCACGCCCCTAATTAAAACACATGTGTTCAGCAATCGGCTGTTATCCTATAAATAGGACATCTATTTGTAGTAAATTTGTGTAATCAAAGCTTTAAACATATTCTAAAATGTCTTCTTCTTCTTCTTCTCCTTCTTCTTCTTCTTCTCAAATGACCACATTTGGCCTATGATGCCATCATGCTTGATCTAGACAACCAGTAGAGACGAGCCTCCCTTTCCTCCCTCTTTATGCCGTTGGGCATTGCTTCATGCTCATTTGCCAGACTGGCACAAGTATATAGATGTCGTCTATCATGTAATAAAAAAAAAATAATAATAAAAAAAAATAATAATAATAATAATAATAATGTCAATAATAGACAGCCGCGCAAAGTCCAGTGCTTGTTTTGTGACAAAGGCCACTCTTCGCATGAATGTTTTAGGGCTCGGCGAATGACACTTGAAGAGAAGAGGCAAAAAATCTCTGCTAAACGAGCCTGCTTCTCATGTTTGAATCTCGGTCATTCCTCTAAGTTTTGTAAAGCCCAAGTAAAATGCATGTTATGTGAGAAGAGACATCATACCATCATGTGCGCACAATTCGTATCTCATCAATCAAGTAACATTGATAAGAAAGCGACAGATAACAGTGCGACTTTAGCAAATAATAATTTAAATCAAAATGTCCTACTTCAAACAGTTCAAGTAAAGGTAGAAGGAAGTAACGGACGACGAAGTCGTTTTGCCCGAGCATTGATTGATACTGGATCCCAGCGATAACGAACGCAAAGGCTCGGGAAATGGGTTATCAAATTAAAGGGATCGTTCACCTCTTATGTAAAGGTGTACCCAGACGTCTATTTACCTAAGTAGACTCCATTTACAACAAATTCTTTCTCGAAAATAATCATAATCACCATATATTAATTGTTAAATATGTAATGAAATTGACTATGTTTTCGCCACTTCGCTGTACTGGCAACAACGCACGACACGGCCTTGGCTTCGGAGTCGAGTAGCCAGTGTCGCGGCGAACTGAGTCATCGTATTGGACATTCAAAGATGCTTGGCGAGGGGGGATATGACATGTAGTCAAGTATGGCATACTCGCTTCAAATTAGGTTGAAATAAAAACGCATGCCATGTGTTATTCGGCTCAAGTGTCAAGTGTAGAGGTGTTTACGAAGTTATGTCGTTTTGACAATCGACTTGATAAGCGCACAGCGCACTTGCCGTATACACATTCAAAACACCGTACACCTAGCCGATATATATATATATATATTTACTGCTGATGCCTGTACGTCATTTGTTCATCCTTTTGTAGAATATGCTGTTGATGTGGATTTTTAAACCTTTGTTTGTGTTTGGAATGGTTCTTCTAATTAATTTATATACCATAAGATATATTATGAGTGGGGTGTGCCTGCATACTCGAACGATATATTATATCGTTAAACAAAAAGCGATAAGCTAATGGGACTAAGAAGGAAGAGAATAAACATTAAACACTGTCCAGAAACCTTACGCAGACCTCTTCACATCAGTTGGACACGTGCACTCGTTTCGATCAATCGTTCATGATGACATTGAGGAGTGGTGTAATAGGTGCAAAAAAATAAGAATGTTTATTACATGTTACAGGGCAAGCGAATTCTATTCAGTAGTGTTCGTGTAGAGTTTGTACACAAAGTGTCAAAATGTCAACCGACAAAGAGTCAAATTGTTGCGACGAGAGTGACTTTATTAGTGAATTGCTTGAACGTGAGTCGGCGCAGTGTATAATAACTAAGCATATAATAGTTTTGGGCAGATGATAGTTTTCAAAGATGTCTCAATATTTTACGCCACGAAAAGCTTTGGAAAAAACATCCATCAGTACAATATAGAGAAACATTGATGTCTGGCGTGATAAAGTAAGCATACCTCCTCATTGTTTATGTCTACAATTACGAACAGAAACTGATCTAACAGGCAACATAGATTTGTTATTCATTCTGTATACACAAGTGTGGTCATAAGGCGGCTTTAAATAATAAATATACAGAGTATTCCATGAGAAAATAAAATAAAATGCCGCTTGGGATAATGATACATTGTTAATCGGTTTTCGGATAGATGTAGTACATGCATAACGCGCGAGAGTTATTCGGTAGGTCCGCGGTCGATCCTCACCCCTGGCAATCCTGACATTTACATGAGACAGACGGAAACTGCTGTTAGCCCATAGCGTTTGGAATTACTTTAATCATGTAATTTCACTTATTGTGGAAGATTAATTGAATTTTTTAAATGCTATAACCAAATCGCTTTTATTTTTTTAAAGTGCAAGTAATTCTGTATCATGTGTGTGTGTGAGAATCGCTATCGCGTGCATTATGTTGTTGAATAGGCAATACTTATTCAACTCCACTATTAGGCCTACCTGTCATGATTGGCAACATATAACTTTATAAGAACGTGCCAATATAATATTTATTCCATTCAAATAACGACAACAACGTATGTGTTTAAAAAACAGGTGTTGGTTTAACTGTAACGTATTGTTAATTGGATGATCGCAGGCCTTCCGCTTTGTTTTCAGTAGAACAGACTATCTCGATAGATAGACCGGGACCTGCCTCGCGCGTTACTCGCCGCTAGTAGCTGTGCTGTGTTGCAACACCTCGCCAGCTTCGGGTCAGTGACGTCACTGACCCGAAGCGCGACGATGAATTTAAAGACCCCTATTGACGTAGGTCTGGAAATATACACAATGAACTTAATAATTATGTTCGTACTTGGTTTTAAGAATAACTTGTTAAAGAGGTGAACGGGCCCTTTAAGAGGCGCGAAACTTTAAAACACGGGTTGTTTGGCGGTCAAGTGAGTGAACCTAGAGAGCATTAACAATTCGAGGTTCACTTGGCCAATCCTAACACCGACTACAGGTGCCATTTCAATGTACTCGATAACCCCAAAATATGCAAATATGCCGACAGTATTCCAAGAGGAGCGTGGATAACGGAGCTAGATAATAAAAACATAAAGCTTAGCGATTACGGCCACACATCAAGACAAATCGAAATCATGATTGGGGCAGACGTGGCTGGCAAACTATTTACTGGCAACATCATATCTCTAGAGTCAGGGCCAGTCGCGATCGAAACGCAATTAGGATGGACCCTAATGGGTAAAATAAACGATGGTAGTGGACATAACACAACAGATTCTCTCTTGGTGACCACGCTGTTTGTCAATGACTGTACTATAACAGAACTGTGGAAACTAGACGTTCTTGGTATTACATACAAAGCGACTAAGGTTGAATCCGAGGAACTAGCTCGAGACACAACAAATCACTTCTTGAAAACTGTCGACAGAGAAAGTGACGGGCGATACAGGTTAGATTGCCATCGGTAGACGGACATCCCCCGCTACCAGACAATAACAACATAGCCGTGAAAAGGCTTCAAAACACTACCAAGAAACTCAAAGATAGCAATCTCTTTCATGAATACAACGCAATCTTTGAAAGTTGGGCAGAGGAGGGAATAATCGAAGAAGTGAAACCGGAAGCAATAAATAATGAATGTCACTACTTACCTCACCGACTAGTAATTAAAAAAGGTAGTAGTACAAAAATACGGCCGGTTTTTGACACTTCTGCGAGAAAAGACAATAGAACCCCCTCACTCAACGATTGTCTGTCCAAAGGGCCTAATCTGATCGAATTAATTCCAAAAATCTTAATGAAGTATCGACAAAAAAGAATAGGGGTTTCCGCGAATATAAAAGCAGCTTTCTTGCAAATCTCCGTAAACGAGGATAATCGCGACTTTCTCAGATTCATGTGGTGGAAAGATTCAGAATGCAGAGAGATAAAGTTACTTGGGCATACCAGAGTAGTGTTTGGTGTTGCAAGCAGTCCATTTTTATTGGCCGCGACGATCAACTATCACTTGGATAATGCACCAAAACATCTCAAAGCAATAGCCAGTCAATTGCGTGAAGCGTTTTACGTCGATAATTGTTTAACCAGTGTCGACGACAACACAGAGCTCACTAGATTCATTACCGAGTCTAGAAGTCTAAAGAAGAGCGCGCAATTTGAACTAAGACGGTGGAAGTACTCTAGGCAATCTTCTCAAGAGACGGCCAAAACAAACGCATTAGGTCTTGTGTGGGATAAACATAAAGATACACTCAGCTGCGATACGCACAAGCTAATTGAAGACTTTGAGGGCCCTCTCAACAAAAGAGCTTTATTGTCAACAACCCACAAAATATTCGACCCCATCGGTTTTACCTGTCCAATAACAATACCTCCTAGGCTGTTATTGCAAGAAACGTGGGGGCTCAAGTTAATTGGAATCAAGAATTGCCTCTTGATATCCAAGATAAATACACTAAAATTATGGAAGGAGGAATTACCATTGTTGGAACAGATACAGATACCGCGAAGATTGAACCTGGGAGAGGGCGACATTACTTTACATACGTTTTGCGATGCTAGCAAAAGCGCGTATGGTTGCTGCGTTTTTGTACACAATGAATCTCAACAAGAGACAACAATACAACTCGTTCAGGCAAAGAATAGGATAACTCTGATTAAAAACATTACTATCCCTCGGCTTGAATTGCTCTCTTGCCTCATAGGCGCCCGGCTCACACACGAAGTGAATCAGACACTGCAATTACCGAAAGACAAAATATTCTTCAGGTCTGATTCAACTACCGCTCTAAGCTGGATTGATCGACAAGATCAGTGGGGCGCGTATGTGTGGAACCGAGTAAATGAGATTCATGAATTGACAGCAGGAAGCGAGTGGGGACACATTCCAGGTACCTGCAATCCAGCTGACCTCCCATCTCGAGGGATGGGAGTAAAGCAATTTGTAAATACAAAGTGGTGGGAGGGACCTGAATGGATGAAAACCGACATGTCTTCGTGGCCTACTAGCGAACAAAAAATCGATGAACAAGAAGTGTGTTCGGAAAAAAGAAAAACAATACAAGTTAACTTAACAACGCCAAAGACCCTGGGTTCACAAATGATCAACAAACGTTTCTCCAAGTTCAAAACAATGTTAAAGGTTGTTGCATGGATGAAAAGATTCATTCATATATGTAAGAATCCATCAACGAGGAGGGGTGGAGAACTTCAAGTTAGTTAGTTATTAGGGTTTAAGGGCACACAACACTAAGGTTATCAGTGCCCGTATTCTCTTTTATAGTGACATG
Source organism: Sweltsa coloradensis (assembly GCA_024449915.1). Classification (NCBI taxonomy): domain Eukaryota; kingdom Metazoa; phylum Arthropoda; class Insecta; order Plecoptera; family Chloroperlidae; genus Sweltsa; species Sweltsa coloradensis. Next base: position 62,775 of record JAMZAV010003440.1, read on the forward strand.
TAAAGGAAATTCAAGATGTCTTTTATAGGTTCAAGTAAAGGAAATTCAAGATGCCGAATTACACATAGTTCTATTAATTCAGCGTGAATCATTCGATGAACATAAAATCAAATCAATTAAAAGGATTAATTTGGAAAAATCTGACTCAGGCTTACTAACAGTTAACTCCCGCCTTACATCGCATCAAGATACAGACATGTTTAAGACACCTGCGCTGCTCCCAAGCAAACACGATATTGTGGAAAAAATAATTATTGACATGCATCAAAGTCTCTCCCACGCAGGGGTCAACATAACGCTCAGTCACCTGAGGGAGAAATATTGGATCTAAAGAGGTAGGAAAACGGTTAGCCGAGTTCTAGCTCGTTGCATAAAATGTAGGCGGTTTACATCCAAATCGATGACATCCAATCCGCCTGCACTCCCCGCCAACAGAGTCAACGACGCGGCCATATTTGAGGTCACGGGCGTTGACCTAGCGGGACCACTGTACTTGAAAGGGGGAAAGAAAGCTTGGATAGTCGCATTTACGTGTGCCGTATACATAGCTATACACCTCGAACTAATGACATCCTCAAGTACAGAAGCGTTCCTACAGGCCCTTGAACACATGGTTAGTCGGCGGGGACGGCCTAAGCTCATATTCTCGGACAACGCCACTAATTTTGTCGGAGCAAACAATATCTTGAACTTTGAAGAAGACTTAGTAAAAGCCACTGCAAGACAACAAATACAATGGAAATTCATCCCGCCATTATCTCCGTGGCGGGGTGGATGGTGGGAGCGAATGATCACAGAATGATCAAGAACATTCTACGTCAAGTTCTAGGAAAGTCTGTTCTAAAATATGAGGAGATGAACACAATGCTATGTAATGTTGAGGCAATAATAAACTCCCGGCAGTTGACTTACCTATCAGAAGACGTCAACGATTATCAGACACTAACGCCGGCATTATTCCTCAACGAAATTAAAAATAATGAATTCATCGAAAATACAAGAATCAATCGGAAGGCATTGTCAAAAAGATAACAACTTCAGGATAAAATTAGTACAAGATCTGAAGGAGAGATTCAGAAAAGAATACCTCTCTGACTTAATGCAGTTCACTAAGCACAAGAAGTGTCAACAAATACAGATGGGGGACTTGGTATTCATAAACAAAGTTTTGTTGTGAACGATGTAGATTTTTCAAATGAAATTGGTAAGTTTAAAGATTTAAATAGAAGAGAAGCAGAGAATCTTCCGCATACAAAAGTAACTAATGAAGAAGTCATTTCAGCAATTAAACGCCTTAAAATTAGAAGCTCTGCAACAATTCAAGAGATTCCATGCATAGTTTTTAAGAAATGCGCATCAATAGTCGGATTATTAGCGTATCTAATTTCCCATTTCTTTCTTGTAGGTGATTTCCCAACACAGCTGAAATTGGCAAGGGTAACGCCTATTTATAAGGGTAAAGGTAAAAAGAGTGATAGGAATTCTTATCGACCTATATCAACTCTTCCAATTGTAGGGAAAAATTATTGAAAATATTTTACACAAGAGGTTATTACATGAAGTGGATGCATCTGAAGGTTTAAGTGCAAACCAGCATGGTTTCAGGAAAGGTAGGTCAACGCAAAGTGCCCTTCTAGCATTTACAGATTTTATCTATAAAGGGATTGATAAACGTAATGGTAAGGTTGGAGCTGTCTTTGTTGATCTTAGGAAAGCATTTGATTCAGTACCTTTTTTACCTCTTTTAATAAAATTAAAAACCAGGTTTAACGTAAGTCCTTATTTGTTATCAATTTTGGCGGATTATTTTTAAAGAAAAATGTTTATAAATCTTGCAAAATATAGTTCAAAAGTATTCAATATATTTTGTGGAGTACCCCAAGGATCAATATTAGGACCCCTGTTATTTATTCTTTATATAGATGATATATCTACTATAATGGGAGGCATCAATTATATCTTATATGCTGATGACTTGGTCTTTTATTTAGAAGGTGTGGATGTCGAAGAGATCGTAAGACGTCTTCAAGAAGTTCTAAAGAGGATGGATGATTGGTTTAAAACTCAGGAACTTGATATTAATTATAGCAAAACAAATTTTATGATTTTTCATAAGGCTAATGATAGAAGCATGAATGATATTCATTTGACGTTAAATTGTAATGGTAAGGTAATTTCTAGAGTGTATGAATTTAAATATCTTGGAGTTTTCTTAGATTGTAATTTAAATTTTAAGAAACATTATGAATATGTGTGTAATAAAGTATCATCAGCAATTGGAATTATAAGTAGAATGAAGAGGTTTGTAACCGAGAGAATGTTGAGGTTACTTGTAGATTCTTATATCACTCGTTTTTGATTATTGCTTGGGGGTTTGGGCAGTAAGACCTTCTAGAGTATGTTGTACTCCAGAAGAGAATTACCATCTGTTGATTCTTTTTCCCTTTAAAACCAAAATTTTGCAGTTTATTGTTTCACGATTGGGAGGGATAAATTTATAGCTTGTGGTAAATAATACAAGTTTTGAAAGGTAGTTTTTAGGTATTTCCCCCAATATTTTTTAAAATGTTGATGTGATAGAAATTCTATTTAATAAACTCTTTGGAAGTTCCAGTTTAAATTCTGAAGCATTTAGAAAGTTTTATGTCAAGGGTATCCTATTGGAATTCAATTTCTTATGAATTAGAACCAGTTTCTGATCTGAATTGTAAAATTTAAAAGTAAAAAAGAAACAATGATAATGAATCAAAGAGCAAAAAAAAGATTTTTACTATTTATTTTTTAATTTTTTGCTGTGTGTTTGTTAATGTTTTTACCTTATAAGCCTTATAATTGATTTTTTCTTTTCCTTTTTTTGTTTATTATGCTTTGATTATGATATAAACAATGTATTTCAAATATATTTTCTGCCCAGTTGTCTGGTTGCTGCCCACTGAGGAGCTTGCAACTTGATTTAGGTGTCCCGTATCATTTCTTGTCAGTTTGACAGAAATTTTTTAAATAATTAATATCTGAATAATTTTATATTGAGTCAAGATTTGAACACAAAAAAGAAGATTGAACCCCCAAAAATAAAAATTTCGCGTTCGGTGGTTTCTTCCGCAAAAAATTTGATTTTATCCCTGATTGCGTTCCCGATTTTTGGCAAACCCCATATTCGTTTGAGTGGGGTGTCTAAAAAAATCAGTTTTTTCTTTCGTTTTTTCTTTTTTAATGTTTTTTTTTCCTTTTTTCCCTTTTTTTTCCCTTTTTTTTCTTTTCTTTTTTTCTTTTCTTTTCATTCTCCCCCTTTTTATATTTTATTTATTATTAAATGCAATATTCATTCAAATTTTTTACAAAATTCTTTGTGTTAAAGCATTGTTGTTGTAATGCTACTATTTCAAATATTCGAAAATGTAATTTATTGTTGTTTCTGCATCTATTAATTTGATTTATTAGTTGTCCCCCTTTTTTAAATCATTTTTAAATGAATAGGATAACGTTAAAAAAATAAAAAAAATAAAAAAAAAATAAAAAGAAAACAGAGATTTCGTGGCCTTGGCTAGAGTGATTGACGTGTTCCCCGGAAGGGGTGGCTTTCAAGGGTGGCTAGACGGAAATCAGAATGGCGAATACACTCGTTCTATAAAAGGTCACCCTCTCGAGGGCCCTGAGTTGGGGGGAAAGGAACACTAATCACTAAAAGTGGGAGGACAAGTAGGAACCTGACAGACTAAAACCCCCTTAATTAGGGGCCTTTCCCAACACGCCCCTCTCCACTTGCTCGCTTTTTTTTCCCTTAAAAAACTTTTTTCCCCCCC